>JAQIWH010003325.1:0-20417 GCA_034695005.1 Cryptops parisi | reverse complement strand
AGGATAGATATTTATCACATTAAAAGCTTGATCATCCAGAACGTGTGTCTAGCGACCGATTTGGTCCGTTCGTCATCATTCGTCTGCGCACTGAACACAGGCTCGTGTGTCTGCGCATGCTCCCGGACTGCTTTTTCACGGGGCTTTGTGCGTGGAATTATAGTGGTAAGTTCTGCAGTGCAACATAATATAGGGAGAGATGGCCAAACCACGGATCGCGAGCCACATGCGGCTCAGTTAACTCTCATCAAAGTTAATATTAAAGGAAAATAAGAAATTAAAAAATGGTGGAAAGCAGAGGATTAAAGAAATTTCGTGCCAATAAAATGATTTGTATGTTACAAAAAAAATGTGTGTGTAAATTTTGTTCATGTAATCTCGAACATCTGAAGTTTTTCTATGTGGCTCTTGCATTAGGCAAGTTTTGCTACCCCTGGCAATATACTATAAGAGAGTGAATACACAAAGGTATGTATACCATGCATACTTTTGGTGAATACAGTACTATTACCTATAATAATTTGCTATGTTGCTGACATCTGATCACAAACCTCATTGGCTCAGAGCACCCAATGAGAGTGAACGACACGAAATTTCAAAGTAGATAAGATATTGTGGTTATGGTCATTCAACAGGCATTTTAACAAGTCCAGGTTAGCTATGTGCCCGATTGACGTTTTTGTTTACTAGTGATTTATAGGTATTGGGACACTTTGATTCACATCAGCCAAATTTATCAATGTTAATACAGTATTTTCGTATTTTACAAGTAGGCCTATATTTTGTAATATATGTACACATGTAAGCTATGTGTTTTATTTACAGTATAAATAAACTTTAAGTCCATGATGCATTGAAAAGTTACAAAAGTTTTATCACAAATCCTGGTACACTGATTACACAGTATTGTAGTTTATAAAATATTTTAGACTTATAATTTTTAATTCCTATAATTAATGTTCAAGTACACTGTATTATAGACATTGTGGGTGCGCCCTTTGGTTACCCAACCCCCAGGTAAATAGAGCTTACCTCTGTTTACCTTGACACAACCCCAGATGCAACCCAACTTTGGGCTGCC
The DNA here is from genome assembly GCA_034695005.1 of Cryptops parisi. Taxonomy (NCBI): domain Eukaryota; kingdom Metazoa; phylum Arthropoda; class Chilopoda; order Scolopendromorpha; family Cryptopidae; genus Cryptops; species Cryptops parisi. Next base: position 19,336 of record JAQIWH010003325.1, on the reverse strand, counting down.
AAATGTTTTTGATGGATTACAATTACTTTTTGATAAACTTTCCTAAATCCAAAATTGACAACAACAAGATGTAGACTACTCACTAATGAAGTTATGTCTGGTTTTTTAATATTTAAAATAATAATTGTTATTAATTTAGGTAAATGATAAGTTAATTATAAGTGAATGATATTTCTTAAAATTAACGTATTTGTGCAAACATTTATTGCCTACAAAAGTTTTCTGCTAAAGTTTGTTAGGTGTAGGCAAATTCACATTCTGTACACGTTAATGAGAGAAACTGCAAATCATTAAATTTGTTTAAATATTAGCTCAACAAATGATGTAACTTGAACCCTGATATTGATTTTGTCAACGTTTCATTTTTTTTATAAACATTTAAACATGCTATCTACCACTTTATAAATTAAAAATAATAATAGTTAAAACAATGAGCATGATTTAAAATAAATTCACCATTGTTGAACACATGATAACAGTCTTAATTAAAAAGTTTGGAATTTCCACCATTGACATCATGTGTTTTCCATTTAGATACTGCCAAACCAACTTTCCAGGCTTGTTTCCAAATTCATTATCACTATTACATCATCTCCTAGCTACGTGCATGCTGAGTTGCCCTGACGCAGTTTTCTAGGAAGGTGTCACATTGTGAAAGCAAAAAAAAGTTTAAGCATCAACTTCACTTTTTTATTTCACCAGTAGGACTTGGACCAGTAAGTTGGTTTCTTATCTTTTATCATGCGTTCATTGCATTCCATTACTTAATGTTGCTTAATTCATTTTGTACTTGTTTTAATAATAGTTATAAATAATTGCTTATTATTAACTACCAGTTGGTTATGTTTGGTAATAATAAGCAGTCTCTTGAACACCATATACCTACCCTGGTAACAATATGATATATTGCTAATATTTATATCAATGGAATTTTGATACAATTGTCTTAGCTGTATAATTGGGTTTTGGGGTTTTGTTAAATTTAATGTGGTTTTTAATACAATATTTGACTTTTGGCAGCGTAGTAGATGACTTTTTTAAGTGAACAATTTTTGTGTGAATATGTAAATGTATGAAAATGTGTAAATATATGTAAAACAAGTTGTTAGTCGCAGAAAAGCTTTTGTGAAACAAGAGTAGTCAACATAACACTTGAACATAAAGGTTCAAGTAACTCCGTTTGTTATTATGTAAGGGTGAAACAGATGTACAGTAATATCAGTTTGATCATGGTTGAATGAAGCAATTGTTACTGAATTAATACAATAACTTTTGAATGAAGCAATTGTTACTGAATTAATACAATAACTTTGGCATGGTTCCAAAAATCTATTCCAATCCCAAATGAGACTAGGTTTGAATTATGTATAAAGAGTTAGCTATTAATTAGGTTTTGTAGATATCGGATTTGTAGGCTACATTAGATTTGTAATAGATACCAGTAGAGTCTTGCTAATCTGACCTTCTGCGGTGATGTGAAAATAAGCTGGATTACAATACTGATATTGGTAAATGTGACAGTATGATACCATAGATAGTACGTACTGATCATGTTTTTCTTTACCTATCATATATTTGTTTCTTATTTGGGTTTTTTTAAACGCTACATTCAGTAAACTTGCAACATTGAGTTCAGTAAGAGTTAAACTAACGTTTTTATGCACTTCTCTCAGTATCCAGCACTCTCGTTAATTATAAACGGGCACGGCACCTCTGTGCAAGGAATAGCCGGATTAGCAAGAGTCTACTGTATTGGCGAAAGATCAGCCTGTGTGAAATAAACGTCATACAATTTTGGTAACAAACGTGATAAATGTTGTATTTTTTAGAACTTAATTTAGTTCAGTTATTATTGTACTGTGTTTGCATGCACCCAACAGGGAAACATAAGCTTTACTTAGTTTATTTCTGGATACAATATGCTTACATAATCTACAACAATCCTCCACTCAATGGCTGTTAACTCGTTCTTGAAAACTGAAGTGCTTACGGAAAAAGTTCAAACCAAGGTTCAAGAAAACCAAACTAGAATTGATTTCTCATATAAAAATTAATTATCCATAAAAAAATCCATCATATAAAAATTAAATTAAATCGTTCCTAAAATCCAGAAAGTTGCATCAAATTTAAGTGAAAAGTAACATATTAAAAATAGTAAACAGCATTTATTAACATCAAATTTATTAACTACATAAATTATCAAATGTCGAACACAAACAAAATATTATGTACAGTTTGTACTTTACCTATTACAAAAAATATAATAGAAGTTTAATTACTGATGTTACCGACCCAAACTATGTTTACAAAGCAGTGAGTTGAGTGTAAGATGTTGAATTTATTTTGAATTTTTTCAACATAATTAAACCATTGTTATCATCAAATAGCAATTTTGTAGCCATAGCGTTATAGTAAAAAATCATAATATGTGCATCAAATACAAAATTCTGTACAAGAACATGTTTTATATTTTTGTTGAAAATATTGCTACTATAGATTTTTAAACTGAAAAATATACATAGGTTGACTGGCTATAAATGACATTTGAGTATATAATATATTATCCTTAGTTGGATATTTTTAATGATAAGCTTATTTATTTTAACCATTCTGTACAAGTACCTGTGCATAACTGTGTCCAAATGATAAAGATTCCACTGGTAAAAAGTTACGTTGATTACTCTAGGATTACATTTCAGGTACCATATATAAAACGAATATACAGGGTGTCCACCATAAGATATTAACATTTGAAAAAGTCCATTTTTCATATCAGCTTCAGTTATACTACAAATGTGATTCTTGGTGAATGGAAGCTGAAACTAAAAACGTTTGTAGGGATTTTGTAGTGCTAGTCGGAGCCATAGTGGCGCTGCAGTCAATCATTTGTCAAAATGGTGACTCCGAGCCACTGAGCAGAGGTTGTGTATGGCAGAAACGAATGCACAACACATGACGTGGGTTGAACACCACCTATTATTTTTTCAATACACATTCTTTGTACCATCAAAGGGCGCTCATGTGTAGGTGCACTGAAGTCATTTTTTTTTATATGAAACTCTGATAGGTTTATGATAAACCGAAAATATGATGACTCGTTCATCATATTTTTCATATTTAGGTATGGTTATGTATGTATTTACCTTTAAATTGTCATCTCATGGTGAGCACCCTGTATATTCTTACACTTGGTCATATCTTGAATTATTATGTGTAATTTTATTTGAAATTAAGGCCTTTGGTAAGCATAATGGTAAGGCACACTGTTTCAAAAAATTACATTTTTACATCAAACTGTTCCTCAGTAATGTACTGTTTCTAGCTTGTTACGTCACCACTTCCTGGATATTCCAGAAAATGGTAGCATAGTATAGAGTCACGTGGTTGTTCAATACAGTATTCTATGGAGTTTCTCACCCAAAAAAAAAATGGCTCTCTTGAACGATTTCAAAAATGTGGCTTTTCATTATGAGGCCTTTCAAATTTATATGTATATCGTACTACTTGAATTATATTTGTAACATTGTATGATTTTTCAATTTCAGGTCCTACTTACACAATTTCAAGTGTTAATGAGCGATAAAGACAAAATGGCTCAGCAGGTTAGCTCTTCTATGTTCGAAGATGCCTACAAAGAAGAAGACGCGTTCTCCAAATTCATAAGAAAATCGAAACAAGAACCGTTTATGCCAGCTGGTATTTATATTTTATTCATAGTCAAATTTTACATCGTCTGCTGTGTTTAACATGCAAGATCAATTTCATTTTGAAAAATAATTATACTGGGTGTTCCATAATTCATCACCCCGTAAAATTACTTTTGGAAACTTACGGGGTTTTTACGGAATAAAAACAAAAGGGGTGGTCGATTATGGAACACCCAATATTAGTTTTGTAATTATTCTATGTTGTAGGATATTTTTAACTGATTTTTCCAATATATATTTTCAATTTCAGGAATTGCAGGCGGTCTTGGTGCTTTGGCTTATGCTATCTATAAATATCGTCATCGCGGAAAGATGTCAACATCCCTGTTTTTGATCCACACTCGAGTTGCTGTTCAAGGAATGGTTGTGTCCGCCCTCACAGTTGGTGTAGCATGTTCGTTGTATCGAGACTACATCGCACCTTCTCTAACGAGTAGCGAAAAAGAAAAATGATCGTTCGGTGTGTTTGTAGCGGAAACAAAACATTGTTAGTTGTTGATGGAAACGTTTTAGGCAATACTTTCCGTTAATTATAAAGTTTGGTTTCAATCAGCAAATTTTAGTAGCATGTATGTCTTATTTATTGGATGTCATTTTGTCGCTTTTCATGATGAACAGTTGACTATATGGATCTTCCTCAAGTGTTGCCAAGAAAAAGAAGATTGCAAGATACTCAATGCAAATTAATTAAGAATGGTATTGATTGATTGTTCAGTTTAACTTGAAGATGGTTAAAATATTGAACTGGTTATGTTTGCTCAACATATTACTAGTAATATGTATGAAAAGTAAATTGAAAAGTTGTTCTACGGTGTTCAATTGCATTCGATGACAATGTTGCGTGCGGCGATATTTCATGTTCAACAGGGTCAGAGCAAATGTGAAGATTGGTTACAAATTCTTATTTATTTGCTAAAATATTTTTTTTGGTTTCATTTTTGAAAATGGGACATTATGCTATGTAGAGATCATTTTCTTTTTCATTCGGTTTTCATTTATGTTTTGCCTCAAATCACTCTAGAAAAATATTAAACAATAATGAATAATAAATTTGTTGTCGTTGAACCAATTTGTTCCAACTAATTTTTCATTTGATTTTAAGCCATGATTGCAGTTAAAGACAATTTTCATTATAGTAAGTATATTCACTATATTTTCATAATTTTCAGTCTTCGGTATCTACAGGGGATTGAGTTCCAGAATTTCCCATGGATACCAAAATCCAAAAACGTATAAAACTAGTAGGCAACCCATGCTATAGCACATGAAGATGTACTCTTGTTTGATATTGTCGTTTTATACCTTTGTGTACACTCACATTGTTGCAGTATTTGTTTTTGTATGTTAAGTTGTGTATGTTAACTACCGTATTGCCAATGGAAACATTCTTCCACGCAGATAGAATAGAGGGAGAGAAAGACTCCCCTTTTGTAGTTGAGTGGTGTAGTATTTGCATATACACTGTCCCACATCATCCTCCTTAATATTGAAATAATCCGTACAGTGTAAATGCTATGTAAATAATTGAACAGTCTGGTGTGAAAGGGTGTTTAATGACGTTTTTGTTAAAAATGACCTCTAAGCATTTTCGAATGTGTTAGATGCAATGCTACTTTCCTAACTCGTAATTTTGAACAAAACAACAATGTGTGAAAAGATAATGATGTAAAAAGTGTGAAATAGTTCATAGACAGCAAGACCAGTTCAGATCTTAAAATGCATTTTCCTTGAAATTGTAAAAATGTTACTTGACACTTTTACACCAGGCCCTTCAATTGTTATAGTTTAAATGTTTTAAACGACTCTTTTTATGGCACCTCGTCAAAATAGCCCCAGACAAAAAATCACCGACAAAATAGCCTACACAGTACACACTAAACAGTCTCGACAAAATAGTCCACACACAAAATAGCCCGCACACAAAATAGTCCAGGCCCAAATGGCCCAAGAAAAAATTAATTCATTTATTTATAATAACTTTTTAACATAATTATTTTATTTTAAATAAAACTAATATAGGTAGATATTTAAATTATTAAATCTAAATAATTAACTGGAATTTTCGGATAATCGAGTTTAACTGGATAAACTTGAATTTCGGATAATCGTGATTTGGATAAACCAGTTTCGGATAATCGAGTTTTTAGTGTAATTAAATAATTATTTTAATTCAATAATTTGAATACCTACAGTTTTTTTTTAAAGTAATTATGTTATAAAGTTATTATAAATAAATTAATTACAGTAATTTATTGGATTACTATTTTGAACTGGGCTGTTTTGTGTGCTGTCTATTTTGATGGATCACTCGTTTTTATATAAGTTTTAAGTATTTCTTATTACACGTATGATATGTAATAGATTCATGTAGAGTACGTGTTTAGATAATCTTTTATCGGTGTTAACACAGAATATTTGATAATAAGGAGAAAGAAAGAAAGATATTTTATATGAACTAAGGCTCGTGAGCCAAATTTATCATAAATTCTATTAAGTAAACGCAGAACTGCTGATAACCTAGTTATGTATTATTAACACATCAGGCTCATCAGGTTCACAGGTTCAGAAATTCAAGTTGACAGGACATTTATATATGTGCATAAAGGTAAGTTCCTCATTCATTTCAAATCGATCGCTAAATTGTATTTTAGATATTATAACATCTTTAAAATTATATCACTATTTTTTTAAAGAATTTTTCTGTCCTTATGGCATTGACCCAGGGTTTTGTATGATAAAAAGTTTGATTGAAAATGGTTTAGATTAATGTGTGTGATCTTCGAGTAACATGGTATTCAATGTTGGCGAAAAATTCTGTTTTCCAGTTCTGCAATTTTGTTATATTGGACTTATGCGGTGCTCAATTTATGCGAGTTTTTGTACATGGGACTATACAGTATATTATAAACGTCTGTAGATTCCAATATATGTTAAATTCTCAGCTTATTCACTATAGCTAGCTTAGTCACAATATAAAGCGTATAAAATATGGGAGACACAGAGTTTTATATTATTTTAATTTTAATAAATAAAAAATATTAATTTTTAATAACTTTTTAACTGATATTATTATTATATACCCGTATATTGTTTTCACTTTTGATAATTTTATTTCTATTTATTTTATTGTTAACCATCCCATGCATTTTTGTAAGAATTCATGACAGGATATTTTTTTATACAAAATAATAAAACAATAAAAAATTGATCAAAATATTGATCTGAATTCAATAAAATTAAGATATATTATTACACGACAACTTTCTTATTTAAAAGTGAAATAAATTTTAATTTTATGAATTTATTCATATACTGTATTAAAAATACAATAGAACAATAGAAACATCATTATCGCTGCCCCATCTACAGGCTTCACTTATGTCAATAATATGTTAGTGCTCTGGTGCCAAAGACGAAAAACTAACCTTAAAAAAAATGAAACATGGCACTGGATCCTCATCATGACAGGTTGTTGTATTTATTTCAAATACATTTTATATTTGTTAACTGAGTAACCTGAAGTAAGATCTCAACTGATGAAAAGTTTATATTTACTTTCAGATGGATGATTTCTTTCTACATTATGGTAATCAATATTCTTGTCACGACAGAACAACAAGACTCGATTTTGGATGTCAATTTTTTTTCGGAAGCAACCAAAATGATGGGAGTGTTTAAAAGTGTGGAAAGAATAAAAAGAGATAATTAATAATCTCGATATAATTAACCTAATGGTTACTGGGTTCATGCAGTTCCTAAACAACTGGCCTTGTGAAAATGAAAGGTAATATTGACACATCGTTTACAATATTGTACTAATTTGTTGTTTATTTTTCCTGGCATGATGTGGTAATAGTAGGTTCATCACTGGTTTCATGTTATGGTTTGTCGAATTCCGATTCATTTATTACAGATTACTCACTGAAATATTGGTAATGATGCATCATGGTTATTGAATTTTTTGGTAAAACTATACTATTAGTTTAATTCTTATATTTTAGGGTAATTATTTCAATGATAATATTGTACAGTTTAATTATTTTTGTGAATGTTTGGGTTAGTTGGTAAATTGGTAAAGTAATCATAGAAATTTGTTTAGGTAAGTTAAAAATAAAACGCCCACATGCCTAATCACTAGTGCCACAAGTGGGCTCTCTGTTAACAGAAAAGTACTTAACTTAACATTTCTTGATTAATAATTATGCTAAAATAGTTTTACCAGATACTGATGATGATAAATGATAAAATACACCACTTATTGGCTTCAAAAAAGTTGAATCAAAAACATTAAAATACAGTTTCACCGAATTTTTTATGGTATTTATTAGTATGAGATATTAATACATTTAAGCCCTCCGTAATACATATTTGCAGGGGTTGTTTTTATAAACTTGCTGATTTTGAGGTTACAACTATTGAATCGTTAGAAATAACACTGGATTTATGGTAGGCCGATTATAAAAAAATAATAAGTTAAATAAGTATAAGGTAATTCTTATAATAATAATTCTTGTCAGATAAGTATGGTTATTCCTTGATTTCAGTGGTGTCACTAGAGTTGGTGTCACCCAGTAACTCATGTTGTCACTCCCAAAAGAACTGAAGTTAGTACCTGACTATAGAGAACCTTTAGTAATGTTTTTTTTGTGTACTAATGTACTAATGTCACTCATAAATCTTGATTCTCGTGTATCACTGAATTGAAAAAAAAAAGGTTTTTGTGGTCATAACTAATTATGAAGATATTTTTATAATAGCTTAAATTGAGGAGTTGAGTGGAATAACTCAAAAAATGTAGTTTTAGAAAAAGGGAAAAAATATCTGGCACCTTCAAATTTAAGATTAAAAACATAATTCCTGTCAACTGTATATTTTACAGAAGGAAAATTAACAGGGTTTGCAAAACATCTGTTAATTTTAGTTTACAGACCTCAAGTTGCAGGCGAATATAAAAACGCAATTACACCGTTATTCCCAATATAATGCTAATTTATAAATGTATTCACATTGTTTTTCCAAAGATCAGTATCTTTTCTATGGTTTTGGAAGGGTAGCAAGCGAGTGAAACAACCCAGGAAGTGAAGGAACACGAATGACAAAAAATTAAAGATTTACAATAGTTGCGTTCCATATTCTTGCTACAAAAAAGTTCGAAAGTGCAAATTATATGCAACCCAATGTTTTTATGCTATAGACTGGTCTACCACGATTCATTATGTGCATTTTAAGGAATAACGACGTAAGTGGATGATTTACGCCATTTTTCCACTCAACTCCTCAATTATATATTTCACCTGCAACACTACAAAATTTAATAGGCAGTCATTTTGAGTCATTCCATGCCAAATCAGATAACGAATTTATCTTACATTTTTTGGTTTTGATGAAACTTGGTATACACCATGGCCACCTCGAGAAAAAAATTCTCCCTCATGTGAAAGTAATTAGCTTTCAAATGATGCAAATTTCAGAGCTTTAGCACAATTAGAACAAAAGTAAGAGCAATTTGAATACAGCATGGTAACGTTAAATTTTAGTTTAAATGTAAATTTCTAATCTTAGTATCTTAGAAAATATACGACTTTAAATTCTAAAATTTTGGGAGGATTTTTTTCTTGATTTGATCATGGTGTATACCAAGTTTTATCAAAATCAAAAAAAGTAAGGTCAATTTTTAATCAGGGTAAAGCAAAACGGAGCCTTTCTTTCCTTGACTTTGAATGTAAAATTTTGTTCGCAAATTACTTTGCAACAGTATAACAGTGTCGATCCTAGTTTATTTTGTTCGATTTGGCATGGAATGACTCTTGTGGTTTCACCACTTGGATGTTGTCACCTGCTGCATTCCCCACCTCTCTACAAGTAGTAACTGCTGTTTGATTAATGTATTATTATGTTCTGTGGTAATTTCACACAAATTGAACATGTCAAAATTCTTATAAAATGGAAAGAAGTACAACAAATAGTTTTTTAGTCTGAACATCGGCATTTGTGTCATGTGGTATATGCATTGTGGCTGAAAAGTAGCAGGTGCAAAAGCATTAATTTCTTGTGCAAAACTGATAATCGCATAACAAAATTGCTTCACATAGAACAAGCATCTGGGAGAATTTCTCTTGTCTCAAAATAGTGAAAAATATGCAAAGCTGATATAATTTAAGGACATTCTTTTATATGTACATGTAGCACAAAATGTACTAAAATATAAGTTTTTTATTAACTAGTAATAATAATTCACTAACTGGTTGACTTTTTGAATACAGGAAGTTCTCATTAAATGCAATTTTGATATTGAAAGAATCTTCTCCGATGTTTATTAAATTACATGAGAAGACTTTGCTATTAACTTATGCGATTTTGTGTGGTGGTGCACACTGAATGCTGTTGTACCTGTTTTATTTTATTTTTGTTTTTGTGGCCAAAATATGTGTGCTACTTGTGCGAATGCTGGCTCTCAGTTGGGATTGTGGCTGCAATTTTGTAAGGTTTATTTTGTTGTTTTTGATTACAGGCAATTCTCGGTTTAGAAACGAGTTTTATCCAAAAAATAAAAGCAATCTACTTTAATAATTTGCTAATGCAAGTCTGTCTGTCTATAGCTCATTGACTCAATTCAAATTGAACTAATGGTTTTCCAATGTCACCAGATGATGCCAGGTGCGTTAGATTAATTAGTATGATATAAAATGATTAAGTTAAGATCAAACATTTTGTAGAAAAAATTAAGATGATTTAATATACTGTATTAATTTTATGACAAATTTATTTTGAAGTGAAGACCAGTAAAAATTAAGAACTTTAAAATTCATAAATGAAAAACATTTGTTTTATACAGGCAATATAAAATTTCCATAGTTTTAGTTATTCAAACATTGATAGGTAAACAAAGAATTTGCTTTTTAATTTTGATAGCAATTTTTATTGTTGCCAACTTTAAGATTAAGAAGAAACGTATTGGTAGGCAGGTGGCAGGCTTCAAGAAATATGAACCCCAGAATATTACAAATGCATTTGAAGTTTATTTGATTCTTCGTTAATAAAACAGCATTACTAATACCTTATCAGTGTCTGTAAAATGTTTCTGATGAAAACGTTTATGAGAATTAAGTATTGAAAGCGCTGGATTGGTAATGATCACTCATGTCTTGTCTTCATCTTGTCGCATGTCTGCACTATAACAATCTTTAGTCTTATAGCAATCTTCCAGTCTTATAGTGATCAATTTTTTATAGGCTTTATATTATCATATTTTTGCGAATATAAGACGCATCTTATACAAGATTTTATGGCATTCCCTAACTGCGGCTTATATCTGTTGGCATCTTATATAAAATTATAATAAACAGTTGAAAAAATCATACATTATATTGCTGGTAGAATATAACAAAAATATATGAATGATTGTGTTATTGGGGTCTTTAGTATTCTCCACTAGTGTCTTTATCACAAAACACCTTACATTAGAGCCAACCCCAGCTTAAGTTCATTGTTCAGTAAGCTGTTTCTTAGGTGTATCTCATGTGTGCAGCTTATAATCGGGTGCATCCTATATAATTCATTTTTTATTCAAATCCCCAAAAATTGTGTCTTATAATTGTGTCTTCAGATGTGTTTTATGTTTGAGAAAATACGTCACTTTCACTTGTGAACACTGGCGGATTTATGGGAGGGATTTAAGGGATTCAAACCCCCTCTAGAACATGTTTAGTTTTTTGACGTGTTTAATGTTATTTGCATTGTTTTCATGGCAAAAAAACGGCTAAATTGTGCATTTTGGGGGCTTAAACAGTCATTTGGAGATTGATTTTCTAAGAAAACAATGTAATTTTTAGACACATGTTTGTCATTAAATTTCATGTGAACCCATCCCAAAAGTCGGTTCTAAATATGCCACTGCTTTCTTTTTTCAGACATAGGGCGACATCTGGTGATATGTAGTATATATGATATATCAATTCCATTCTTGAAATGCAGTTTTTAATGCATTTGTTTGATATAAGTGGTTTTATTTTATGCAGTCATCTTGAGCATGGGCAAACTTGGCATTTGCCAGGGTCCTCTTGATACTGCCATATGACAGGTTTGAATAGGTGTAGGGCTCAGTGGCACTACAATGCTGTAAAGACGGTCTTGATTTTATGCCTGGGGGGCTATATTATATGCTAAAACAAATTGCTTTTATGCTAATCTCTTGAACACACTGCACTGTTAATGTACCTGACTGACTCTGAATAGACATTAAAATTTATGTCCTGTATAATAAGAGCCCTAGGATTAGTTTATTGGCAACAGAGTTTTGCAGAAACCAAAACTTCAAAAATTACGAATTATGACACATTGGCTATCTAATTTTTCCGAAATGGTTTGTATGGAGAGTTTTTGAGTTGAGTCTATGGGAGTTATTGTTTTCTGTTTAAGCCATTTTCATTGTGCACTTAGCGACTTAAAAAGGTGGTCACTCATCTGAGGTTTGTGGCCCAGTGGTTAGGGTGATTGGTTGTTGTGCATAGTGTACCACATGCACGAGGGAAGATTTTTTTTTATTGTTTAGTAGTTGTTTTCTTTTAAATTTAATTTCTTTAAGTTGTTCATAATGTTTTGCAATTGTTTATAATGTTCTGTTTTAGTTAATATTAAACATTACATATTCGTCTGAAGCATGGGCTTACAGCTAGTTATACATATACACTGCTCAAAATAATTAGGAGATCTTATAAGGAACCTGTGCAGCTGTTGAATGTGGTGTAAAATATTGAAATCTAAAGTATTATTTTTATTTATGAGATTAGTTTGGGTAATAAGGTCTTGATTTTTCCAGGACAGTCCTGATTTTTTACTCTTTGTCTTGCAGATTCACTTGAGGCTCAGTCGGGACATATATTTGTTCAAAATATTAGTGATTTGCTTGATTTAATGTTTCAGTTCATTTTTGGTTCTACTAACAATTTTTTTATGCAAATAAAAGTAAAATGCAGTGTACTATGCAAGGTACTATGCAAACTTTACTGATTTGCATAGCACCCACAGTCTTGTAATCTATTGTCCCAAATTGTGGAATATTTGTTCTGGATTGGGGCTGGGGATCATGGGTATTATTTAGAGCAGTGTATTGTAAGTATAATAGATAAATACAGTAAAACCTTTTAATTTCCACCTCGCACAATGACCGCTTTTGTCTGGAATAGAACCCATTGATTTAATATTGATTATTCTTCTATTAAGCTGCAATACTGACTTCTCTGAACGACCACTTGGTTATGGTACCATGCGTGAGTGGTCGCTTTAGTAAGGTTTCACTGTATTTTGTTTTGTGTGTAGTACTGTTAAATTTGGTTTGCAAACCAAAACACGGTACCACATCGGGTTAAAAGGTTGTCCCAAAAAACGAGTTTTTTTTCTATTACTTTTTTTGATAAGAAGAAGCAGATTAATCTTAGAATTTATCAAGGTCAAAAAGCATGTCTTATTTGTGAAGAAATATATACCGAAAATCTTGCCATGATTGACTGGTAGATCGTTATCAACCTGTTGGGTAGCTCTTGTGTATAAGTATAATTATTGCTAAGAAGTGATCAGAATATATAGTAATGCACTCTCCATCCCAAGCTGGTAACATCTCAGCACGAGGAAATTGTAGTTTGAATAGAAAGCAAAGATTGAAACAAATCCTTGTCCCAGCCTTGTATTGAACCAGAAACCTTTTGTATACGTAACAAGATGCTCTGCCTTTTGAGCTACTGGAACTGGCAAACAGGGAGCTTTAAAAAAGCCGACTTTAAGGGCTTTCATTAAGTGACTGACAGATGGTTTCAGCTAGCTAGCTCTTGCCACTCTAGTTCAATAGACTATTTTATAATTAGTTGTGTATACGAAAGGTCTCTGGTTTGATCCCAGGCTGGCAAGGATTTTTTTATAATCCTTGTATTCTATTCAAAATTCAGAAGTGTCATTTATTATACTTCTTTTATTGTAATTGAAAAGTTCAGTTACGTCAAGTAATACAGAACTTTTTAATATATTTTTAAGTATACAGTTGAACCTCGTTAAACCACCCTCGCTTTATGCCAAGAAAGTGCGCAGAACAAATTTTCCTCCCATATTAAATTCTCGCGATACAACGCCACCTTGCTGTCCGCCAATCGGCACACCTTTTAAGTTAAAAATGTACTCTTTGTATGGAATTTCATTCTTTTAAACCGCCAAAATGAGGAAAGGTCAAACGTGAAAGTCAGAAAAATTCAAAAACTAAAATCCTACTGCAAGTTAGCAATCTATGATAAAACATTTTTCGAGTATTCTTGTCAAGAATATCAGTCGAGATGTCATGGTTGACATTTTGACGATAATCAGAAATAGGGGGGAGGGGATTGAATTAAAAAAAGATATCTTTCTGATACTGTATAATTCTAAATATTTTCTTCATAAAATATAACCACGAAATGTATGCGTTGCAGAGACATTTTTAACAAGAAATTTTACTCAAATACGAGCATAAAATTTTAGCTCAACCCCTTTAAACCGCCACCCTCGCTCACTGTCACACTGTCCAGAATCAAGGATGGTAGTTTTTATTGAGGTTCGACTGTATACAATATACCATAAATCCATTTCTTATGCATTTTGTGGTCTTTACATCTTATTTGTGTTGAAACGTTTTGAAGTTAAACTTATGATTCAATTAATTTGTTTCTGAAATATTAAAATATTACCTTTTGCTGATTAATCACGAGAAACTACGTAATGTATAAGTTACGCTTTATCTTTATTTATTTTTTTAATTTCAGTAAGTGGTCGATGGTTTTGCATACGGACTTATCCCTCACGGCTAACATGTGTGCTTCTGTTGTCCTTATTTTTGGTTTTGTATGTCGTGCAAATGAGTTGGGTTCGAAGACAGTGGACTTTACCACCGATACATATGCACAACTACACGTCAAACAGCGTTTATCTTCGGTCGCCTGTGTTGTACCAGTTGGTAAATCCTGATGTCCACACAGTTTTGCTTGAACCGCAACCATGCTTGGATGTAACCTTGATGGTAGTTGTGTGTTCGTCGATCACTAATTCAGATGCCCGTTTGGCCATTCGTTCAACTTGGGGAGGAGATGCCATCACCATTCCTGGAGTACGATTAGCCTTTCTCGTTGGCCGCACTAATTCATCGTTGTGGCAGGTAAATAGTTTTTAAATGAAAAATAAGTCATAAATGAAATCAAGGAAATTGTTTTATTATTTTTATGTTTTTTTTTCAATGTTGATTTATATATTTCTACATTTTTTGTTATTTATTTAAAAAAAAATATTGAACAAAATGTTTATTTTCATAAATTTATTTGTAAGATTGCATATGATTTGATCATATTTGATTTCATATCAAAAGCTTTCTACTCTGATAACATAGTCATTATCACTTTATCCTTACTAACGCTTTTTTTTACATCACAACGTTTCACTTCCCTCTTAGAGGCTTCATCGGGTGAGAAAGAAATGTAAGAAAAAGGAAAGCATGAGAGGCCGAGGTGAACTGTTTTACACAACCATCTTTAAGCTCTTATTAGAGTAGTTAGCGATGAAATGGCCGTGTAAACAATTCATAGTCTCTTGTACTTTCCTATTTTGTCACTTTACTTATCTGACTAAGCCTCTAGAAGAGATGTGAACATACACGGGGTGTGCAGCTGCACATTCTAATGTCAAAAAATATCGTAGTATAAAAAAATATTGTATTACTTTTTCAACTTTTATTTTTTGTTTAACTTCATATCTTTACCATAAAACTTTCAAAGACTCTCTCTCCATCCTCAATAAACTACTGTTGGAGTGGTCTGATATCAGTGGCTAGGTAAAATACTTGATATTAAATATATCAATACGAAAAATTGTCGATATAAAAATATTGATACAGTATGTAAAATATTGATATTTGAAGTATTGATACTTTGGTATGCACACCCTTAAGAAATACGCTCCGCACGCCTATGGATGTGAAACATCATGAAAGTGTAAGAAAAGGTCTATCCAATAAGTAGAATAAAATAAATAATTTGTTTTAAGAATTTTTTATTGGTGATGAATTATTAATTTTTTCTTTACTTCATGTTTTTATTATTGTGTACGTTTCATGGCAGATGCACCTGGAAGAGGAACATCGAAATTATTCCGACATCATCCAGGAAGATTTTGTTGACTCGTACGACAACTTGACGTTGAAGACCGTCATGATGCTCAAATGGGTGAACAAATCATGTGCCGATGCACAGTACATGATGAAAACGGACGACGACATGTTCATCAACATTCCCAATCTCCTCGCACTTTTGAAATCCATGGGGCGACGGCCTCATCTTCTTCTAGGCTCTCTTTTCTCTGGAACTGTTCCCATGCGGAACCCTAGTACAAAGTACTACTCTCCGGACACTTTCGGAGAGGCGGTTTTCCCCGACTATCTGTCGGGTACGGCTTACGTCATATCAGGTGATATCATTGCTAACTTATACTCTGTGGCCTTAAATACTCCTTTTTTCCGCCTTGAAGATGTCTTCCTCACTGGCCTTTGTGCTAAACGCCTTGGTCTCGATCACATTGATGATCGTTGTTTTCACTACGATTTTGTCGAGCCCGATCCGTGCCGGTACGAACACTTA
Organism: Cryptops parisi; assembly: GCA_034695005.1. Taxonomy (NCBI): domain Eukaryota; kingdom Metazoa; phylum Arthropoda; class Chilopoda; order Scolopendromorpha; family Cryptopidae; genus Cryptops; species Cryptops parisi. The sequence continues at coordinate 2,985 of JAQIWH010003325.1, read as the reverse complement.
ATTTCAACTCACAGAATCAGTCCTAAACAGCTGCGCACATTATGGGCATCTATGATAGACCCCAATTTAAAATGCGAAAATTTTGTGCATCATTTTTTCTTAACACTGGCAAGGAGGTGGTATTGTTGATTAGTTTTTTTATCATACATGATTATTTTTGTGTGCTTTTTTTTTATGCGATATTTTTTTCTTCCAAATGTACACTATACCTAGGATCTATGTATTTTTTACACTATTTAAATATTTTCACTATCGCAGTTTGACTTTTAAAAAAATTGTGTGAAGTGTCCATCAATCTAACACGGTGATTTTTGTTTCTTGTAAGATTTAATTCTTGCAACTTTTAATTTATTTTAATTTTTTGTTGTTGATAATTCTTGATAATGAAGATTCTGTAATTTTGCAACAGCAAGTTAATCTGTCGAATTGGTGAATTTTTTTTTTTTTTGACATTCAATTGTACGATCATGTTTGCCAAATTCTATAAGGTTATACGAGGGTTGTTTGAAAATTCATCACCAGAGGTGTTTGAAAAATTCATCACATTGCTGCATAGTAGCACCTCCTTTGACGATATTAAGAATTACAGACATGCGATATTCTTTGCTGATTATAGTGTTGGTTTTACAGCAACAAGTTAAATAATATGTTAATAATGCTACGTTGAATGATGAATTCACTGAACATGATTATTAATATGAAAGGTGGTGTTGCAATACAGCAAGTTTGTTGCATTGTAATGCCACCTTTGACTGATATGTGGCAAGGTGTACAATGCAGCAAGATAATGAACTCTGCAAACAGCCTTTGCACCATTAGCAACTCTCAATTTAAAATTATTTTCTTTAAATACATTTTTTTACGAGATTATGATTTAGAAAAAAAAATTGCTTCAGCTAACTTGTTATACAATACATCCAATCATGTGGTGATGAACGTTGCGCTTGGTTCAATCAAATTTCAATGCAATTTAGTTATCATAACTTGCATTTTATTTAGCATTTGGTTTGAATTTCAATGCAATTTAGTTAACATAACATGCATTTGATTCAACATGTAAGTAGTAGAGTCGTTAGTATTGTTGGTAATACCCATCCAATATTTAAAAAAAAAATCGTGTACAAAACCAAACGATGCGCATTAAGTCACCATTGTGTTTTCAGACCGAGTATGAAGTTTTGATTTAGTTAAGCTTTCACTTTTTTTTTTTAATGTATTTATTTATTCTAGTCATCACCAATCAATTCTGCTATGTATTATTTATATATTTTCCTCAAAACTTGTTTAAATAATTGAAATAGTGAAATACAGGATTTTAAAACCTGACAGATTTCCTTGTAATTGAGGAGTTGGATGGAAAAACGACGTGAAGGCACTTACGTCGTTATTCTTTAAAATGCATAAATTGAATCGTTTTAGACCAGTCTATAACATAAATGCATTGGGTTTCATATAATTTGCACTTCTGGACTTTTGGGAACAAGAACATTGAACACTACTATTGTAAATCTTTTAATTTTTTGTGATTTCTTTTTTTTTGTCGCTTCACTTCTAGGTTGTTTCACTCGCTTGCTTCCCATCTAAAAACAATGGAAAGGATACTGATATTTGGAAAAATGACATAATTGAATTTATAAATTAGCACGATATTTGGAATAACAGTAATTACATTTTTTAAGGTAGCCCGTAACTTGAAGCCTGGTAACTAAAGTTAACAGATTTTTTGCAAATCCCGTTTATTGTTCTTTTATAAATACTAGTAAATAGCCCATCAAAAATGAAGAAAGTTCTTTATTCATTTAACTCATATTGCTGCGCAATATTCGTTACATTTATTATTGTTCGCAATATTTGTTAGTGTATTTATTTTTTATTTCGTAATTTTCATACACAATGGCGCTGGTGAGGAAGCACGCGCTTGTAAGAAATTCCTATACTGGAAGCATTCAGAAGTTTCTTTCCACCCAGGTGCCAGGTGCAGGGTGGAACATCACAAGAAAGAATCACATGATGTTCTTATAACTGGCGAGGTGGAGTAGTAGTAGTAGGAAGGTTTTCTATTTAATAAATAGGATACAGTTGACAGGAATTTCTGTCAATCTTATGTTTGCCTTTTTTCTCAAAACATAATTTTTGGAGTTACGCTATTATTCCACCCAATTCCTCAATTGATACATGGTTTTTTTATATACAAAATTTTCCTGTACAGTAGGGCCTTGACACCGGGTCAAGTTCCAGGCCCCTGCCGAAGAGCGGAACATGACATTTTTTTCACTTGCCTAATGCCATGTTTACACTATTATATGTTTTGTGCTCAATTAAACTAGGCCTAAAAATAACATGAAAATATAAATATAAAAAAGTAGAATGAATTTACCAGTGTATGTTATGCTAAAAACTTCTGAGACAAGTGCTGAACTTGATGAACATGAAGATAATTGAAAACCGCTGTATGAGCCGAACCCCCAAAGCGAGGCCCTACTATATAGTTTTTTTATTTGAGTTATCAATGAATATAATGCTTGTTCAGATACCATATACACACACAAATATATACACGCATACAGTATATGCAAAATGAGATGTATGTTACATCATGAATAGTTTCTAATATGCTTTTCGGGTATCAATGTGCGTTCTAGCAGTAATAGAACGTAACATGTTTAAAAAATAGACCAATTTAATAATAAAGTAGATTGCAGCCAGAGTATTGAAAAGATTTTGCATATCACAGAAAATATGTTTTTTGCTTTAATTTTAAAAAGAAAATTGTGTTTGGACAAAATTTTGACAATGCAATATTTGCTCTTTTTCTGAAGAATATGAATACATATGTTTCCGAAAATTTTTGAAAAATAATTAATATTTTTTAAAAAGCAATTTAACGATTTTCTTATACAACTTTGTATCATAACGATTGTGTCAATTTATTTCAATTTTTTTTTTGCGTTAAATAATATGCACTTAACCATTTATAATCACTAC
>JAQIWH010003324.1:0-20420 GCA_034695005.1 Cryptops parisi | reverse complement strand
ACCATTGAAAAGTGACGGCAAAATCCAATTAACCTAGTCTTCCTAATAACTAATAACCCGATAACTCGTAACAGAGAATACGGAACAATGGCGTGCACGTGGAAGAGAATTTGGTGAAATGTTAACTTGACCGTTAATTAATTTTCTGAAGTTGGGAGGGGGAGGGGGGAAGGAGAATGTAATAGACTCGAACAAAAGTTCCACGCGACAACCATTGTTAAATTTGAACGACCCATTCATGTCACCCGACATCGCAATGGCTTCGACAAACGAAGTTCTCAATTTGCGTTCGACGAGAGATTACATTCACTGACAAACAGCACTAACAACGGCCGCTTGTAAGATTATTATCCATAAACAATGCGAGAGGATTTGAAAACAAACCAAAGTCGGTCTTTTCAAACTTGGGATATTATTTTTAAATACCTTAATTGAAAACCTATAACCACGGAAACGTTGGTTACCCTGAACGACATGGAATAATCACGTGGTCGGAATTGATGCAAAACAACGATAACGATGATTTACACGACGCGAGTTTTTGAAAATTTATGTTGTACTGCGTGTGTTTCAAGTTTGTATCTTGCAACATGGTGTACAACAGGATGTCACGAAATACATGGGTAATGTGCATTTCATAAGAGATCTTTTAAGAATGATGTGTTGACCAAAGAATAACATATTTAGGGTGTTCCAAAAATCTCCAAACATTTTTTTTTGGCAAAATAAAAAATGTAGGCCTATTATTTATTACCTATAAAAGTTAAAAGAAAATAACTAGAAACATTAGCTCTGGAGAAGACTTTCGATACACCCTGTATATTAAATTCTAATTATCCTAGTTATTACTGGTTGATCCATCACACGCATAGCTAGAGTATAGTACTAAAGTATATAGCTAGAGTATATAGCTAAAGTATATAGCTAGCGTATAGTACTAGAGTATAGTATAGTACTAGTATAGTACTAGAGTATAGTACTTGTATATAATATATTGAAGAAAAAGATAAAAATCCGTCAATAATGACGGGAAAAATAAGTTATTTAGAGTAATTTTATATATCAGTGTGGATTTTTAAGTATTTCTCAATAAATCAACATTTGGGACGATATCAATATCATCATCTGATCTAAAACTTGCACGTTTAGTTACTTTTTATTTCACATTTAACCGAATATATCATCAAAACCATATATATATAGTAAATCGTAATTTTAAATATATGTAATTAAATGTCACATTGTAAAATGTATTTGATTTAAAATTTTCAATAAACAAAAACTCCCCCCTCCCACACACACAATTTTTCTCCATATCACGTTCCTTTTTTTAAGATCTCTATTATAGTCTATAATTTATAGAAAGCAGATTTTTTATATTGATATAATTAAAATATTGACAAAATTTATTGAATTCATATCAAACTGCTGTTTATTTTTACATAAACAGTAGTTCATGTATTATGCCAATTTATTTAAATAATATTTTGTTGATTTTGTAAAATTCTTTGTATGGTATCGTTTTCTCATTGAAGCTCTTTGAATGAAAAGCATTGCTGCCCGGTTAGGTTTTTCCGTTAAACATGTGTGCACTGCGTAGAAACAACAATCTTTCGTATCATCCCTGTTGCGTTGCTTGATTCACTTATGAATGCTCAACAAACTGCTATTTTAATTCGTTATCGTTATTCCTTAAAATGCATATATTAAATCGTTTTAGAACAGTCTATAGCATAAAGACATTGGGTTGCCTATAAATTGCACTTTCGGACTTTTTTTTTAGCAAGAACATGGAACGCAACTATTGTAAATCTGAAATTATTTTTGTGATTCCTTTCTTTTTGTCGCTTTACTTCCTGGTTGGTTTACTCGCTTGTTTCCTTTGTAAAACCCTTAGAAAAATACTGATCTTTGGAAAAACGGCGTAAATGCATTTATGAATTAGCACAATATTCGGAATAAGCGAAATACGCGTTAAGTGCTTTTTTTTTTTAATTAGCTTGTAACTTAAAGCTTGTCAACTAAAGTTAACAACAATTTTTTTTGCAAAAGCTTTTTAATACTTTCCATCTATAAATATACAGTTGACAGGAGTTTGTTTTTGATCTTAAACTTGAAGGTGCCAGACATTTTTGTTCTTTTTCCTGAAAACTACAATTTTTGGAGTTTTATTCCACCAACTCCTCAATTACAAAACCAATACTTAATATCTATTTGTGCGATTTAGTGTCGCTAACTAAATATATCTAAAAAAAAACCGTTAAAATAAATTGACTCACAAAAAAAATAAAGATCAACTTTAAACGTAACGTTTCTCTTTTAGTTTTTATTTTTCTACAAGTGTGAACTAACGAGTTGAGGTTCTCCACGGTCAATTACTGTCACTAAGCTACACGACAGTCGTTGTAAGACTTACACTTTGGGCAAACGAAACTGAACTAGTACCACCACCACCACCACCATCAGCAACGACAACAACAACGAAGAATGAAGAAAAAAGAAGAAAAAAGTAAAAGCCCAAACCCACATTTCACTTAAACTCTCTGATCTCTTCTTTAACACCCTCAACAGCAGAACTGGTAGAACCGCAGGAACGTACCAAAAGCCCACGTTGTAGCAAACCGTGTTCCTTCCAATACCTTGTCGTGGTAGGTGGATCACGGTCATTCTTCAAGAACCAGGACATGATGTATGCGTGTGGCATTTAGCATGTTGCCATTTATACCAAGGCTGGATTTACAACGACCTTTGCCAGAACCCGAGAGAAAGGGTCGTAAATTCCCACAACGAGGAGGAGAACGAGGACGACCGAAGACGACCACCATACGTTTGGAAAACTCCCCTCCCCCCACACAAAATGAATGCAAATGCAAAACCCACACCTCGTCGTCGTCGTCGTCGAGTTTATCTTTCTCCTAACAGAAACCTCCTACGACGAGGGAGTTGGAAATGGTAACAAGATAGACGACCTTACCGAACAGTGTCGTCGAAAACAAAACGACCAAAAGATAAATCCTTTTTCGCGCGAGAAGAGGAGGAGGGGGTTCGTCGTAGTATCTGTTTATGAAAAGATTTAATTCTTTACATCAAAATCCCACCTTCCCCCCATTTTCGGTTTTGGTGGAGTAAATTACAATCGACGCGAATTAAGATGTGAGGGGGTATATATAGAGAGACGTGCGGTTTTGGTGAAGAAAACCACTTTCCTAATAAAGACTCGGTGGTCACACAACACACCCATATCCCACACAAGGGTTCACTTTGCTTTATTAAAGCGCTCGCCAAACTGCGGTGCGAGTTGAGGGTGCTATGGTTTCTGACTTATGTATGGACTCGGAATGGACAGCGGCGAGCCAAAGCTGCTTGCACGTTCTACCAACGGATTGGGGAATTTTCGCCACGTGTCATAAAAGGGGGTATAAAGGAGCCTTTAAAAGGGATTCTTGAAAAGCTTGTCGACGTTGAGAGAAAACGGGGAGAAAAAAAAGTAAGTAGGAAAACGCGGCTAGGTGTGGTACTAAATTAGAAAACAAGACATCCGTCGTGGACCGTTGGCCAAAATGAATTGCAATAGGACTGCAATAATGTGGCTGTTACTACTTCACTGCAACTTGTGCTGGATTTTTTATAAAGTAAACTTAAAGTCTACCAAAATGAAATAATGGTGCGGAAAGTTTAAACAGATGAACTAAACAGATCTTCTAAGAAAAAGCAAATAAAACTTAAAACCAACTTACACGTAAAAATGATATAATACCTGGAACGTCATAAACGAAACGTCATAAAACTGCTACAATAAGCTACTCACAATATTGTTTGACAATAATTAGGAAAAACAAGATATAAAGAAATGGATAATATATGGTACGATAGAAAAACACATTCCAATTCCACTATACTTTCAACCGTAGATTAACATTGTGGCCCGCGGGCCGAATCTTATGTGTTCAAGAACCAAAATACCCAATTTCAATAAAACATCTCCAAATTCTTTTTAAGACCATGAAACTGAGAAATAAAACACGAACTGTGACGTCATAAACTTTTTTTACTGCTGCTGGAAGCAACGTCTAGGCACAGAACATCGCCATTTTTTTTTCTTCCTCTTACTGAAAGAGTCTTTTAACGACAAAAGAAGTTGGAAGAAATCACGTTCGTAGTGATAAATAGTTGAAGCCTGGTCAAACACCTCTATTACTTTAGCGGATTATTCTACTAATCGATAAGAATGAAAAAACAAACAATACAAATATAATATTAAACCGAGTTAAGTTACACACAACAATAATAATAACAACAAGTACCATTAAAAAAATGCTTTTTAAGCACATATATTGTCATTTACAGATATGCTGTATGTACATACGTACATAATGCCAAAAAAATTTCAGTTTTGATTTCTACATGTTTAAATTTATCCGTATTTCGATTTATGCGAATTAAAAATTTATGTAATTTTGATACTTAAATTTATGCGTGTTTCGAGTGATTCCATCTTTGATTTCTGCAATTTCTATCTAATTATTTATATGTAATTTTTTGTATATTGGACTTAAACTGTTTTTGATTTATGCGAAGGACTCATGCGATTCTCGTTTTATGCGTTTTTGGTATACATAAAAGACTGTAGATGGTAGTACACGTTCAATTCCAGGCTAGCTCGCTCACTAGCTCACTCACAAATAAAACTAATATAGAGTATAAAAACAACCACTAGCGCCACAAGCAGTGCCTATGCAATCATAAAAGTACCCTTTTTGCATTACAACAATTTGACAGTGTAGACTGTCGTTTTCATGTAGGAATTTAGCTGCAAATAAATTCATTTACATTGAACTTATGCTGTTTTTGATTTATGTGAAAGACTTATGCAGTTCTCGTTTTATGCGGTTTTTCTTGGTATATTATTATTATTACTCTTTATTCGGCCCAATAAGGTCATATGGAAACAGGAAAAATACAGTGGGTATTCTCATAGCATTCTCATATAAACGACTGTAGATGGTAGTATACGTTCAATTCCCAGCTCACTCACTCACAAACTCACAAGTAAAGCTAATATAAAAAAAAGATTACTCCAATTTTTACTTAGCTCGAAAGAATAGAAAAGTTTTATCTCGAAAAGCACTGTCTTTAGGATGATGAGAGGAAGGTTAAGTCTTAGAAAAGTTCCTTTTCTCTTTTTCTTTTCTTTGCGTTAAGGCCCCTCTTCTCTCATCTTTGTTTCTCGAGTCTGCTTCTTCCCCGCTGGCTAACAGCTGATGTTAGGAACCATTAAGGGGGAGCTAGAAGCCTCGTGACGGAAGTATGGATTGGTCGTAAAGGACCAGGCGTATTGGTTTTCTCCCGACTCAACGGCTTTGTTTGCTATGGCGCAATGACCATCTTCAAGCTCGTGCCGAGGCACCAATCAGACCCGCCCCAGCCGAAAGTGCGTCGAATACGGACCGACAGGGGTCGTCGTATCGTAAATAAATACACAGCCAAGAGAAAAAAAAAAACTGTCAGAGAAGAGAAAGAAAGGAAAAGTGAAAGTAAGGTGCCACACAAAGCTTTAGACCCTGAGAAAAAAAAACGTTCTTGTAAAAAAGTAAACGCAAAAGCTAGTACTCATTGAAGTGCGTCTAGTCTCGCGAAACCGGAAATAGGTTTTTTTTTCTTTAAACTTTTTGGATCTGTCCAACATTTTTACTACTTTGTTATATAAAGAAAAATAAAAGTAAATATCTAAAAACATAAAAAAAATGTTTCCGCGCTTTAGTCATAAATTGCAAGAATGACTACGGTTGCTGTTTGCCAATATCCAGAAAAATATTCGCAAAATAAAGAATTTTTACCAATTATTTACAAATTTATCATTTTCTTAACAATAAACAGAATAGCATGTGTTTTATCATGCAAAAACAAAAAAAAAAATTTCGGTTTTGTATTGAAATTTTGAACTTTCATTTATCAGTGGTGCCCTCAATCGACAATTTGTAAAACTTTTTTTGCTTTCTTTGATTATATCACAAAATATAACTATAAAAAATATACAAAAATAAAGTACCCGTTACTAGTAATTAAAATTGCCGTTATCATATTCGCTGGTTTCACACATTCGCGAATTTACCACCCGGAAACAATAATGTTGAACATTTTATTCTAAAATGATGTGTGCTTTAATTTCAAAATGGTACTGTGGTACATGGTACCGTTGCATATTTAAGTTTTATTTCAGTTTATTTTCAGGTTTTCTGTATGTAATTTTTTGATCTCTTTGAATCGTTGAAAAATTAAAATAAAAAAATTAAGGTGAATTAGCATGTTTTGTGAAAACGTGTTTTATAAGTTTTTAATTTTATGAATTCCATTCCACAAATTTCATTTTAAATTGAATTTCTAAGATAGAAAATTTTATTTTATGTTGAGAAAATTGAAATTTGACTTAAGATTTATAAAATAAGTTTTATTTTAGCCTCGCCTAAATCGAGGACTTCCTATAGTCTTTTCTTTTCAATTTGTCATGTTTTATACAATCTTTATTAATAACCAAACCAAAAATACTGTAAATTCTCCATACTCATACTATATAAAAATATAGGAAAAAATTATATTTATTACTATCACCCAAATGTTCATTATTCTGGCAGTTTAAAAAAATTCAAAAACCTTCCATAATTGAAGAACCTAGTGTAAAAGAGTGTTTAGTAAAAATTTTACAATTTCGAGGAAAAAGTGTTTAAAGATCCGTACTTGCATTGTTGTATAGGCTATTTCACACGTCTTGCACCAATATCTTGGCACATATTGCTGTTATGCGTTTGGAAGGTAGAATTGCACCTAACACATTCGAAAATGCTTCTAGGTCATTTTTTTGACAAAAATGTTACTCAACACCCTTTTTTTCCACCATGCCCTTCAATTTATTTGACTTTTCCTTTTTTTTATTGTTCGCGAAAGAACAAGAGGATCGTACATAACCTCTTGGAGTCGATATAAATTCTAGTTAAGAGACTATACAATCCAGAAAACCCACTTTTCCAGGCCACGGCTATTACTCCAGCACTTTTTAACATCTCCACCAGGAGTACATCAAGTTGACACGCTAATCGCATTCACCTCCAGCCATTTTTGGCAAACATAAAACAGCTCAGTGTTGAACACTAACATCCACCAGCGCTTCTTTCGGCGGTCTTAAAAACCCCCTCGAAAAGATGGTTCTCTATCGTTAAAATTCCCGAAACAGAAAATGGTTTTCGAAAGAGTACACGTTACACGTCCTTACTACTACATGTAGTGGTTGTTGTTAATGGGTGGCTGAGTTTTATGAGGTGGTATTGCAAGTCTAGAATGGAACCTTGGGTGGTAGCGGGTATGGTGGTGGTGGTCGAGGTGTCAATTCACACAGGGCGTTGTTCTCTCTCTCTCTTCCCCCATTTAATCTCTTTGAGGACCCCCTGTTTTAACAGATGACGGTTTCTCGCCGAAGCAGCTTTTCAAATCGAAACGCATGCATCACATTTCACCCCCTCCCCTCTTCCCACCTTAACCCCTACACTCACGCTGCGAATTGCACTTTAAACTTTTCTAAACACCTGTCAAACACGCTGGTCCTGTAGCCAATTATCTTTAAAGCCCCCTCTTCACTCGCCAAATTCTCTCCCTTTGCAGCTTCTCAGCTCTTCGGTGCGATGTTTGCAGATTTAAAAGTATCGATCCGCCACGTGGATTCGATCAGTGATTAGTAGGACATGGGGGTTGGCAACTCGCGACACAACCAAAGGCCGGGCTCAATCTATTTAAACCGAGGAGTCGTGTTATTGACCAGCATATTGCAATTCGAATCGATAAAGAAGCTGTCGACTCCCAAACACCGATATTGGGCAAATTCGGACTGGTTGTAATGTATGATTGGAAAGCAAACGGTGCACGTGAATGCGCACCAACATCATTAACCTCTCCAATCCGGTGAATGCAATATTTTCACCACCACACCTATCATACACACACACACACACATTACCGAATGCCACCCAAACTTGACACAAAGGAAGAAGAGGGCTTGTTAAATTCCAACCGAATAATACATAAGTAGATATACTTTTTAGCCGCAAACATCACAAAAATAAATGTTTCCGTGGATTTGTAATACGGTGGAATCCGGTTATTGTGACAATTTTAAGACTGTGGTTCTTTTTTATAATAATCGGCTGATAGTATTAAACAATAGGAATGAAACAGTGTCTTGAGACCGGCTAATAATGATAACAATAGTCGATGGATAAACTTAAAAATCTCAACAATTAACAAATTAATTAAATTTCATAATCTACAACAACTAATGATTCTACCCAATAATCCCTCTCACCCACTACACAAGTACAAAATATATTATACTGATCATTCTCATCATCGTTTCGAAAGGTCATACAAATTTCACATCAATAGTACAGCTAATCATACTCTTGACAATTCTTTTCCCTTCAGTTGATTTTCAACATGGCATTCTGCTCTAGCCTATAGTCCTGACAATAATAATTACAAAATTTTCAATAAGTTATTATATACAAACATGTCAAATTAATTGATTAACCCTTTTTTTTAATATATTTTTTTTTTTATATTTTATTTTAGTGGGATGTTTTTTCAAATAAATAAACAACGTTATCCATGATTATAATAATCAGATTTCACTGTATATTGAAATAACCAGTTATCCATTACATTTTCTCACCAAAAGTGAAAAACCTGGATAATTGAGAATTTAGTGTACATATCATTTTGGTAGTTTACGAATATCAGATGGTTTTATCGTTCAAAAACGAATTTATTTTATAATAATAGGTCTCGAATTTGGTGAGACAAATTTCACAACTAGACAAACGGCAAAGAACAACAATTATCTAAAATAATAAGAAATAACAGGATGGTTAAAAAAACATCAGAACTAGTGACATTTCAGCTTGTAATTTCCAACTGAAATTTTCAGTTTTGTTTTGAAATTTCCAACTTTCAGTTTGAGTGACGTCCTCTACCGTCAATTTTTAGAACTCTTTCTACGTTCAATCATTTTAAAAAATAAATAACTACTAAATAAATTTTAAAAAATTAATATCCGACTCCTGTTAATGAAAAAAATACACACCACAAAAAAAGTTTTGTTTTGAAATTTCGAATTTTCTTTTCAGTGGCGCTCCCAATCGCCAATTTTCAGAACTTTTTTCGCTTTACATTTCTTCATCACCAAAAAAAATTGAACAAATTAATAAACAAAAGAGTGAACACCACTCGATTACTAATATTCAACATATCTTTTAGTTAGCCTTGAAAATCTAGATTTGAAAGAAAAAAATCTGTACTATCAACATAAGTGTCTGTGAAAAAGGTTAGAAAATGGGTTTTGCTTTGAAATCCCATTGTATTTCAACCTCATCCTGTTTTATGTCCCATTAAACGACCACAGACAGCTAACAAAACTCCTTTTTTTGTCGTTCTTTCGGACCCACAGAAAAGTTCCTACGACACACTCCACAATCATGCCCCTGTAGAAGAGTTGCAAAGAAATTACCCGTAATAAAAGAACACCCTTAGGAATGGAATAAAAGCGACAAAAGTGGCTGGAAAATGACATCCTTTGAAGTTGTACTCAAAGTAGGAAGGAAGAAGAAGAAGAAAAAGGAGAAAAAAACTTGTTTCCGATTTCAAAAGCCTTTTGAACAAGAAAAATCCGAACACTTTCCTCGCCAACCTCATCGTCATTACGATGAAGCATGATTCGAGTTGATTAAAGTCCCATGCTTTCGAATTCATTAAAAACTATTCAACTTCATCTTTTTTTATTTTTAGCCAATTTTTTCCAACACATATTATCGTTATTTTCCTCTTCTCTTTAATATTTTCGTAGCTTCCCTTTCATTTTCCTTCCCTGTCGCTCCTAACAAGCTTTTATGGTTTTCAAACTTTTTCACGCATGCTTAGTGTCAGTAAAAAACATGTTCATTTAAAAGGGAAAAGAAAGTTACAATTTCCTTTTTTTTTCATCAAACTTTCAAGAAAAATTTACTACACACACAGAATAAAAAATTTTTTTTCGTCAAAATCATCGAGTGTTGATTATTGATTTTTCATATACACAGAACACGAAAATTCGAGAAAGTGTTTTCGAAATAAGCACGAATCTTGTTACAAACCTTGAACATTTTCTAGTGATTCGCAACTGTGTATTGATTAACGCAGAACGAAAATAATAACACAACAGACAAAGCCAATATTTTCGGAGAAGCTCTACAAGCAGAATTTTCCACGGAATTAAATTTCTACCGAAATTTATTTTCATTTTCCCAATAACAATCTTGTTACTAAATTAATATCCAGAAATAAAAAAGACAAGTGCTCGCTAGAAATGATTCAACGTTACACAAAGTAATTTCATTTTCTTTTTTTTAATACAAGTTTGAACCAAAAAACCCACCATTTTGAAAACGGATTTTTTCAAACATACGAACAATAAATATATATATTTTTTGTCATTTTAATGATTATTTAACCGTGAACTTCACGATTCATAAAAGACACCTTTATTAAACATGAGTGTTGTTTAAATTATGCCGTATTACGTGATCATTGTTGAAATTCAAATACTAGGCGTTACAGATGTCTCGAATAATAATAATAATAATAATCGAGTAGAGTGACTCCCCCTCACCAGCTATGAAAGCGTCACCGTGTGTAAAAATGCCGATATCGATAAATCTAACTGTGAAACAGTAAATAACTGTGAAAGAGTTGAAAAAACAAATAACTGTAACGAATGTTGCAAACCAACACGAGTTAAAAAATAATGAATTGAACAAAAAAAAACAAACAAATTTTCCGTAACTTTTAACGGGCTATTCACTAGTAATAACAGAACCTATAATAGCAAAACTGTCTGTTTTGACGCAATTATTTTCAACTGTCAACGCCGTGCCTATTCCGAGATATGGACATTTGAAGTCGAAAATTTTGCCATTGAGTGGTTATGTGGATGATTGTTACATGATAGTAACTACTTAGCAACAAACAACATTATGCCACGATGTTTTGAATATATCGTTGTGAACACCCTTTGAAGTGGTTTCAACAATAGCCTGATTTTATTGTTTCAAAACAAAATAAAAAATCCACGTGCAAACCACAAGCTTCACGATTAGTAATAAAACAAAACTGAACAATGTTTGAACAACTAAACCTACAAACAACTGATGCCCAATGGCTGTTTGAATCGAACTGATGTAACGTAATATTTCACGTGACTATTCAACATTCAAAAAAAAAACAAGCGTTACGATTACAATGACAGAATTTTGAATGTAACTGTTTGAACTACAAATTACTGATAAATAATCGTCGTTTAAATGAAGCTACTAGAACGTTATTTTTCACGCGACTGTTGTACAAAATTGAAAAAGTAGCGTTATAGAATGAATGACAAAATTTCGAAAACGCAATGTTTTGCTAACCAAATTCAGATCTAATTTCACTGGTTATACAAAAAAAAAAATAAACAAGTACATCAAAAATGCTTTTTTAAGCATAGCTTACTGTCATATACAGATATACTGTATGTACATACATTATGCAAAACATCCATTTATAATTTCTGCATCTTTCGAATTTATGCGAAATTCGATTTATGCGAATTAAAACTTATAAAATCTCTGAGTGATTTCGATATTGAATTTATGCGTGTTTTTAGTAATTCCATTTTTAATTTCGGCACGTTTCGATTTATGCGAATTTTGATTTACGCAAAAATTAAATTTATGCAATCGTTGATTTATTCAATATATGATTTATGCCAATTTTAAGTAATTTTATTTTTGATTTTTCCAATTTTTTATTTATTTATTTATTCATATATGCGATATTTTCACATTGGACTTTTTTGATTTATGCGAAGTACTTATAAGCGCTTTTCGTTTAATGCGCTTTTTTGGTACATTGGACTATACAGCAAATTCTCACAAACTGCTGTAGATGGCAGTATACGTTCAATTCCCAGTTCATTCACTCACAAACTCACAAGTGAAACTAATATAGAAAGTATAAAAAAACGAAAACCGTTGGTGTCAAAAGTTTATACTTGTTGGTCGAGCTGATTTAGCGAGACATAGCGAAGTATATGTTTAACGTGTTTATATTTTCATTATCTCCACTCGTTCGT
The DNA here is from genome assembly GCA_034695005.1 of Cryptops parisi. Taxonomy (NCBI): domain Eukaryota; kingdom Metazoa; phylum Arthropoda; class Chilopoda; order Scolopendromorpha; family Cryptopidae; genus Cryptops; species Cryptops parisi. Next base: position 8,233 of record JAQIWH010003324.1, on the reverse strand, counting down.
TTCTTGCACCCACTTCGAACCTTCTTCAACAAGTCTTTTATCTCTCTCAAAAACCGTTTCCACTCGAGTGGCAAACTAAGTGGCAACTTCTACAGTCAACCGAAAGGAGCCATTTTTTCAACACTTTCAACATCAATGGCTTCATTCTCACTTTGATCTCAATAAGCTTGAAGATTAGCAAAAAAACAGTTATACTGTAGTTCAAGAGTGCAGAAACCTCTTCTTTTACACTTTTTTTTTATAAAAAAAATAACTTAATGTGCATTTTATATATATCTACGTTCACTCACCCCAACTATAAATATTGCTACTTAATAAATAAAACAGTCCAAAATCTGCAGTACTTTAAATGTAGTATGTGGTATCAATAATGCCTCATGACACACGCAATTTTAAGATATGGCAAGTCGATAAATTTGTAGATAACTGTGACGTCAGCTTCTTGTCAATCAATATTCACTGTTCGGGAAGAAGCTAATGTCAAAATTGTCCACGAAACGAAGAACTTACTTCCAAAACGTCTTATCTCCATTCTTGATTATTCTTGGTTCTGGAAACTATCTGTGCATCGCTGATTCCCAATATGTTATTTTCAAGACACAAAACGTATTATTTCTTACTGAAAAGCATTATCAAAAACCACGTTTATGTGCAAAGTTTATGGTCAAATAAACATTAATAAAAAAACAAAAAACAGTTTCCTGAAAAATTGTATTTCATGGACCTCAAGACGTTTTGGAAACAAGCTCTTCAATTGCTCGAACCCAAAATTGAGCGTAACAGACGATCTTTAGAAAATACCTGAGTTAAAAACAATTCATTTTAAAACTATCTAACAATATAATTTGCTTGGTCTGTAGATTTGTATGTTAGCATGTTTGTATGTTTGTGCCTGTAACACCAAAATCAGAAAATTTTGCAGGTGCGACTCCAGCCTCGAAAAATTGCAGGTATAGCTTCAGCTGCTCAATTATTACTCTTTATATAATACACTAGAATGACCTCATGTTGTTAGGCAACATAATACTACTATTTATACCGCAAAATTACTATTACATATTTAAAGGCTATTATAGTAAACTAGCACTTCAAATTACTGCTTAATGACAACACCCGTGCTTCTGCACAGGTTACCACCTAGTATGTCAAATAATTCCGTACATCTTGTGAATAAATAAAAATGTATATAAATAAAAAAAATAATAAAAATCGATTTTATTTAAAAAAAACAAAAAACTATCCCTTACACATATCAAAAAATAAAACAACTAGACGCCATACTAAATCCTCTATCAACTGAGATTTCTTTATGTTCAATCTTTCAAGTTCGTGTAGACGAGATAAGAAGAAAATAGACGTTGAGGGGAGGGGAAAAAAACCAACATTGAAATGTGAAAATTGAACAAGAAGAGGAAAAAGATGAGGGGAAAAAAAACGATTTTCGGTCGAATACGACTAATTGGATCAGAAACCGTAATAAAAGAAAAGTTCATTTAAGTAACCGAAAGAGATTTCAAGCCAATAAAAGAAAAGGAGAAAAGCTAATTAAAACATGAACAAGTCGTTAGAAAAATATCACAAAGAAGAACTCTTTTCGCCCTTTCAATTCGAAATTGAAAATTCCATTTCAAATCGATTTTTAGTGTCTTTTTCTTTTTTGTCAACAAATAATATTACTTATTCGTATGACATACGATAAGTCAACAATTTTATCATTCGACTTTTATTATCAGTTTGTTTTTTTATGAAATTGTACCCTACAGCACATTCAATTGTCAATTTAACTATATCTCTTACCTTTAACGAGCAGTTGCCGATAAAAATAGAATAAAAAGCCAACGTTTCTTACCTGAAATTAAACAAAAAAACATATAAGTAAATTATGTAAATAAACAATATTGACATAAAATTGTAAATAAATGTTGATTTTGGTAAAATGAACTTTGATATTTGAATTCAAAAGAATGATCGATCTGTCTGCAAACTGTTAACGTTACAATGAACATATATTTAAAATAATTGCATTATTACTACACTGAAATCCTGTTATTGTGATCACTTTGGAACTGGTGCTTTTTGATAACAATAACCGGTTTATAACATTAAACAATAGAAAATGTACTAATCAGTTTTTTTAGACTAGCTGAAGATAATAATAGCTGATTAATATTATTATCCGTGATCACAATAACCGGATTCCAGTGTATTTACTAGAAATCCAAACGTAAATCACATGTTTGCACTCGTGTGGTTTGAAAACATTCGTTCTTGTTTTGACTCATGTTGGTATGGAAACGTACACAACTATATACTATATAGTTGTGCTCATCACGCAGTTCATTGTTGCAATTTCAATGTACATAATCGTATCATTATAGTGAAAAGTTTCATGGATCAAAGGAGTTCACCGTAACAACGTGAGTATACACAAAAAATGTTCCATACAGACATGGATACAGTAAGAGTCCGGAACACTTTTTGTTTATAAAATAACAAATAAATGCAAAGCAACATGAGTCTGAACAAAGAACGAATGTCGCAAGGCAACATTGGAATTGTAAACAAAGATGAATATAAAAGAGAGTTAACGTCCACAGCTGTCATTACTATTAGGCCTACCGTATAAATTACGGGCATATAGCTAGACAAATTAAAATATAAACGAAAACATTTGCTAATTTTTACACTAGGTATCGAAGTGTAAACATATAATGTAGCGACATTATATGTATAACTAAAATAAATTGTTTTGACCACAAACAACAACAACAACAACAAAAGCAATAAATCAATCTGACCCATGTGACTAACAAATTCAGAATGTGATCAGTTAAAGCATGCATAATTTACAAACTCTTAAACAATATAAAAGTTAAGTGTCTCTCTTTCTCTATCTATCTCTCTGTGCCTCTTTCGTGAATCGGTGTTCCATGACAACTAAAAACAAACTTAGCGCATAAGGAAAAAAACATAACATAATAAATTTGTTGTCATACCAACATAAACATTAGGAGTACCATAATTAATGAGATGAAGTAAACACTGTACACAAATAAAAATAAATGAACGAATGTTGCCAAGCAACATGAGGTTTTACAAGGTTTACTTAAATCAATGAATTCTGTTTATGAATTGTATCAATAGCAATTACCTCCCATCATTTTAGACGGACAAGATGTTAATAAAGTAGAAAATGTGAAAAAATCGCTAAATTTCACACCAGGAACTGTCATGTTAAACAATACTGGAACGAAATATATTTTGACAACAAATCTAATTGTTATAAAATGCTAAATCTGCCTCCTCTTACTGCTCCTCCTCCTCACCAGTTATGTTACTATAACAACAATAACAAAAATTTAACAAACTATAACAATCTGGCAATCTTTCTATAACAATTTGGCAATTGTTTCTTCCAGCGAGGTTGTTTCTATAGAAACAACCTTGCTTCCTGTAAATAATTTTTTTACAAACGCGTGCTTCCTCACCAGCGCCACCGTGTGTAAAAATTCCGAAATAAAAAATAAATACTCCAACTGTAGCGTATATTGCGCAGCAATATGAGCTAAATGCATAAATAACTTTCCCGTCTTTTTTGACGGGCTATTTACTAGTTTAAAAATAAAATAAAAAACTTAACCAATAAGGTTTAACATTTTTTACTTAATTGAAGTTTTGCCTGAAATAACGTTGTATGTTCAAAAAATTCAATATTGAGATTATTATGGAAAAACGTGCCTCATATATGAGCCTAGCTAGTGCCGCCAATAGACAAACTTATACCTGTCTAAAACATACATATATCACTTAGAAATTGATCACCTAATAGGTGACAATCAACGTGTTGATGAACATTTCTGTTGCCATTTATTCAAAACTATGAATTGTTACATGCAACGTTATTCCGGGCAAGCCTTCAATTAATATGGTTCAAATTTAAGCTTTTTTAATAGCCCTCAAAATGCAAACCATAGTAGCATGATATAAACTATCGTCAATCACCACATTCTACTAACAAGTTTTGGAATCTTTTTTTCAATTATCAGTTTAAAACAACACTCAAGTAGTTGTAAGGCTTAGCAACATGAAATTCTTGCGATGATGCGATTTGCCATTACAAAATGATAAAATTCTCATTGTAGCTATAAATACAGCGACGCGTATACAAATTCAATTCACCTATCCAAACATGAAAAAGTAGCGTAATTAAACTGAACATGAAAAAAAAAATCACGTTACATTTTTCGCTTAATTAAGAAACCTATTTTAAATATACACCCCATCTTTTCTATGGAAAAACAAAATTGAAATGTGACTTCGTCATGTAGAATGCTTTTCTCTATCGAATGCCTTTCTGCTCCAACAACTCATTTCGTTCTCCTCGCTTTTGCCACGGCTGAAGCAATTAAGATAGAAACGACACCACCAGCCGGCGATGAAGTATCTTTCTAGATGGTGGAATGTCACATGACACCCCAATATTAGAACACCACCATCTACCCACCCGTCTGAAAAAAAATTCCCACGAAAGAAGTGAAACAAGACACACAAAAAAAATAAGGGAAAAACTTTGAGTGAAAAAAAAAAATGAAAGGCATTCCAAGACGATTATCGGTGCTACTGATGAGAAACCCAAGTGTGAAGACGATCCGGTTCAAACAGCCAAGTGACCCTCTCATCTATCACCTGTGCTCAGCCTTTCGACAGGTGAAGCCAAGGAACTTTATTACCTGCAATAGATTGCCCTTATACAGCTGACTTTTTTGTTACCTAACGTTGACATTATCCTTACTTTTTCCATGAATTTCACATTTTTTTTCTTCTTTTCATTGAAGTTCAAAATTAAAAAAAAAATGCTAAAAAAAAATATGAAACACGCAACAGTGTTTTATTTTGTTGCAAACTACTTTGTTTCAACAAAACTTTGTTTCAAACTTTAAGGATGTTAAACACACAATAGCTAGAAACTGTGTTTTTAAAAAACAAAAAAAAACATTTTTTTATTTTTATTTTTATGCTTGGGAAAAATGTGCTTCATACCCCTTCATTTTGCAAGGATATTCGCGAGTACAATAGACTCTTGCTAATTCGGCCCTCAATTATCCGGCATCTCAATAATTCGGCCTCCTGCTGTGATGTAACAACGGCAAGATTACAGCACTGATAATCTTAATAAGAAGTCTTCACCTCCCTCTATCTTCATCTCTGTGAGAACGCATTATGGTCCAGAACGCGTCTATATATCTTATCCCTGTGAGAACGCATCATGGTCCAGAACGCGTGTCAATGCAGCGGTGACACCTAGCGATATTTTAATAAAACGAAACCTTCAAAAAACCAAATCCTATTTCAATTAAAAACCGTGCATGGCACGGGGCTAATTCGTTAGTAAATATAATATCATAAAGATAGTACGTACTGGTAGTGTATTTCTTTACCTATCATATATTTGTCTATTATTTAAGTTTTTTAAACATTATATACAGTAAATTTGCAACATTGAGGTTAATCAACAATTACACTAGTTTTTTTATGCACTCCTCTCAGTGATTCGGCAAATTTCGCTAACGCGGCACCTCTGTTCAAGAAATAGCCGGATTAGCAAAGTCTATTGTATGTTCGCTTATTCGCGATAATAATTGAAGGGACTTGTGTAAAAGGGTGTTAAGTAACATTTTTACAATTTCAAGGAAATCGCGTTTAAAGATCTGAATTTGCATCGTTGTCTATGGGATACTTCACACTTATTGCACTAATATCTTTGCACATATTGTTGTTTTGCTCAGAATTATGCGTTGGGAAGGTAGAATTGAACCTTACACATTCGAAAATGCTTCTAAGTCATTTTTGACAAAAAATGTTAACATAACAACCTTTTACACCAGGCCCATCAATTGTAAAGGAAATTTTACACGTTGAACTTTTTTCAACCAAATTCCATTGATTCCAACTGTTTTAAGACGTCATACACACACGTTCAGACGCAGTTCGTACTTCTGGTCAAACAACAAAACAACAAAAAAGCACTAAAACGGGTTGTGTGTATGACGTCAGAAATAAAAACAGTTGAAATCGATTAAATTTTATTGAAAAAGTTTATGGGTTTAAAGTTACTCTACATTTGCGACTTTCGTTTCTTCGAAAAATACATCGAGTTCATGAAATGTAAACATACCAAAAGAACGCTGGGATTTGTTTGTGTTTTTATGTGAGCAAAAACGCAAATGAAACCCACGAAGTTCGAGAATTGGGGGAGAGGAGGTAAATTGATTCGTCAATTACTTAAGAAATTGTCAATATAAACAATAACCCGTGTCTTTAATCGGCTTGAATTTAACTTGGTTATCAAGATTCGTGATAATCAGTTCAGTCAAGTTTGCGTCATGCGCTAACAACGGACAGATTTTCAACAGAATACCGCCTTAAACGAGTACAGGTTGAATGTCACTAATCCGGAAAACTTCGGACCAAAAAGTGACCGAATTAGCGGATTTTCCGAACTATTGAAGCTTAGGGAAACATAGCAAAAAAAAACTAACTTCCCTGTAAATTTTACTGTAGATCCAATCTTCCGGAACCACCAAAACTGCTACCGGACTAGTGAATTCCGGATTAGTGTGGTCTAACCTGTACTACGTTTCATTTCCCCACATTTCATGATTCTATCATTCGTTACGTCTATATCGTAATGAAGCATCTATTGACGTCGAATACATAAACAGCGAATTCATCAAAAGAAACCCAAACTTCAATGCATTCACCACAAAATTCCCAACTTTTTGGGAACTTCCAAAACACTACTTATAGCTCGTTACCAAGCAACCACACGTGAAGGGTGTAAATAAGTGAACGCGTTGAACCTTGTATAACAAACTCGTTTGTTGTGTCCAAACAACTTGGTGCAGCAATGGCCCCGCCGTTAAGAGTGAAGGAAAGTGCAATGAGGCGTTGGTTGATGTGTCCAACGTGTGAGCGCATCAGGTAGACACTGCTACCACCGCTACAGTATTACACAACTGGTGGAACTAGTCGTTGGCGTTTCAGCCAAGCGTGTGCGAGGGAGCAGGGAGGGGGGAGAGAGGTTGTTGGCATTACTGCGTGCGGTTCGCAGTCCCATTAGCGTGGGAATTAAGTCTGGGATCGCCCTCGGAGACAAGGAGCCAACGGGGAACAAGAGAATGCCACTGCGGTCGTTTGCATAAACAGATTGGCACCGACAAAACGACCGACGTTCAACTTTAAGAAAACCCACCTTATACAGTCTCTTAAGTCTTTTCTTTGCTCTTCGACACCCTTTGGGTCGTGAATGAATAACAAAAAAACAAGAAAGAAAAAATATAGGAAGAAAAAAGTTAGGAGCAAAGTTGTAACCCTTGGGATGAGTTTTGGTGTGAAAAGGTGCATTCTGGAAGCCAAAGGATCTCTTTTTTTGGTCTTCCTATTCTTAAGACGCATTTAGAATGTTCAAGTTAGATTTACAAAAAAAAAAAAAAAGAGGCAAAAAGTCTTATCTCAAACGCAGAATGAATGGTCTAAACATGATATTCCTAGTATATCCCATTACAGCAGGCTTTCAAATGAAACAGTCCCATAAAAGCAAAAACTTTCTCATAGACGTTTTGGTATGAACAGTCAAGTACCAGAAAACTTACATCACCAGACTTACCATTTTAAAGATACAGTTTTTGAAAAATAATTTTGATATTTCTTCAAAGTGACTGTAGATATCGAAACTTCTGTACTCTATGTAGGGTGATTCAGAATAATATTTTTCTAACTTTCAGAGATGATAAAGAGCATGTAATAATTATAATAATAATAAACTATAGAGCCGAAATACATCCGTAACGAGATACAACAGAATATACTAATTTTTCATGATGTATTGGTAATACATTGTTTCGTTAGTACAGTAATAATCATTATACCCGCTAGAAACAAACCGACACGTTACATTCCACATTGTTCAAAAATTGCGTTTTCACTTCGGTAATTTCGTCGTACTGTATCTCGTACGGAAAAGTATTTCCGGGTTATTTCCGGGTATTATATCAAAAGTATTTCTATAGTTTATCATTAAAAGATGTTTCATTACAGGCCCTTTATCACCTCTGAAAGTGAGAAATAATTATTCTGACTCACCCTGTATAAACTATAATTTATAAAAAAAAAGCTCGTAATTTAAAAATCAGCACTGGCCAGACAATTACCCACAATAAAGTACATTAAAATA
>JAQIWH010003323.1:0-20430 GCA_034695005.1 Cryptops parisi | reverse complement strand
ATTGACCTTTGTTTTTGTTTTGTGTTTGTTTGTTATTGTAACTGTTATGGACCCTTTGGCCTGTTTTATTAAAAAAAAAAAAAAAAAAAATACCTGAAAAACCATCATATCCACGCGAGATGCAAAATCGGTAAACTTTCAGCTTTCCACTTTTTTCCACTTTCTCGAATGCTGAATGACAAGCACGTTTCTAATGCGATGCCGTCCAGACTTAAAATAGGCACGCGTTTCTACGATACGAGTTTGCTTCTTTTTTTTTCTGAGTAAAAACTTTTCAGTTTTCGGGATGAGATTTCGCGTCGACATCGAGAGTCTGCGGAAACGAAGAAAAAAAAATAACCGGAGGAGAAAAAAAAAACGCAACCTCAACCAACTCTCTCGCAAGCACTTTCACTCGTCTTTTTTTTTAGACCCCTTCCTTAACTCGATCGACTTCTCTCGTCTTAAAGACCTCGGGTTCGTTAAGCTAAGACGTTCTCGACAAAAACGCGCCTAAGGTTCGTTCGGTCATGACGTGCAGCCAAGTGGCACCTCTTCTTCTACCTCCTCTCCCCTCCTCCTCCTCCTCCTTCTTCTTCATCATCATCATCTTCTTTTATCTTCTTCTTCTTCTTCACCCCCTCCGTCTATCTCTCCCTTTCCCCTCCCTTTCTTCACACCCCCACCCCACACTCACTCACTCTTCTCCTCTCGCTAACGACCCATAAAACGGAGTGCGCCTTTCCACGCGGCAACGACGACGGAATGGGCCAACCACCATCACCACCACCACCGCCACTTCAACTGCTACTACCCCCGTCTCGTGCTGCCGACGTGTTGATCGCCTTCCACCCACCCCTCACCCCCCTTCCTCAACCCCCTTCTTTTGCCACAGCTGCCGTTTCGAGAAAAAAAAATGCACCTCCAGCGTCAACGGATTCAACCCGTGGCCATGTTTAAAAGCGACGACGACGTAAAGAAAAAATCATCCGTGTCGCGTCACGGCGCGACGTTTTATTTTCAAGTTGACTTTTTTCGGAGAGGAGAACATTTTTTTTCTTTAACTTTTTTCTCCCCCAAAAAAAATACGACTCGAGGGTGGCTTATTATTGTTGTTGGCGTTTCGGACGGTGAAAAATTCGAAGCTGAGATTTATCGTTAGGCGCGATTCGAGTCGGGATGGCAACGATGATTTGCCGCCGCAGCCTTCATCCGGGGATTTCTCATCGGGCTGCGGGAATTAAAGCGTCGACGACGCGCGAAATTGATGGACGACCGACCGCTCTTGCCGCTTTCCTTTCTATATATATACAGCTCTCCTATACTATACTACACCTATTACGACCGTACGTCTACTTTCGCTATCGACGAAGCGAAGCGATGGGGAGAAAAGCGGTGAAACCGGGCAGCCTCGTATCAAATATACTACTGTACGGAAAAAAAAAACACAACACCCCATACACACACATACACAACCCTGCGAGATTCATCGACCAAAAATTGGCGCAGCGGCGAATGGTTTATTTCCTAATAACCACGTGTGGCTGGCTCTTGGCGCCCAAAAAGCGAAGAAAAAATTGGCCATTTTTCTTTTTTTTTGTCACGAGTGTTTCACTATGATAATCGCTGCACTCATTCATAGTCAACCGTTCAGGCACGAGCGCGGTTGCGAATAATTCTCAACAAAAGTAGAGCAATTAATTATTGGAATGAAACAGAAACGTTTAACACCTCAGTTGGATAGCACGCCGTGCCAATTGGCATCGTGTCATTCAATGAACGAATCAACTTTTAAAACTGAAATAAAGTTGAAGTTACATCGAGTCATCCCCATTCCAACAACAATAACAACTAATATTCTTAGACACAAACAAGCAAATAGAATAAATATATATATAAAAAAAAAACTTCGATTTTTTTGGACAACATTTTAACGTGGCCTGGTACTGTTCATTTGTTAGTGAACCAAATTTTAAAACCATTTGAAACAAACAGGTGGAAACATTATTTTGTTGATTTGTATCAAGTGTTTATTGGGATGAATTCACAACGTTGAATGCTTGCCCAGATAAACTATATGTTGTAAACTATATCCCCTTTTATTCACAATAATGGTGTAATTTGGCTATAAAAAACTGTAATTTATATTTGTAAGCTGTATTTGGCTGTATTAAGTATGTAGCATTTTACCAGCATTACAATATAAGAGACCCTTAACAAAAAACCCATATTTTAATTTTGATTAATGTAGTTCTCATTGCAAAACGTACATTTACATGGTATATTCTAACAAGACAAAGCAAATTCTGTTCAAATAATTTAATTTCAAAAATTTTGATTCATGTGTCAATTTCTCCGAAATGACACGACATGAGTCCGTTATAATTTAATATAATGAAATATACCGCGGGTTATGTCTATGTTAAAAATGTTCAGCTCTGTGGATCATTGAGAACCTACCCAAAAAACGAGCTCAAAGATTTCAAACCGTGACAACGCCCAAGTGAAGTTAAATAAAGGGTTGTAAGAAACACAACCACCTAGCAGACATTGAAGGTTCGAAAAACCAGAAACCAAAAATTTCTACACCACGAGTGTCAGTTTTTCCACTCGATGGTCTGGTCTACTTTAGTACGTTTAGCACCATTCCCAATTTTTTTTTATCGGATTTCGAGTGGCAAGATGGTTCACCAGATGGGAGAAAGTGATGAGATAAAAACAAAAGTCCAAAACTCCACAATTTGCTAAGCTCGTAATACCGCTTAATTCATGCTTACGAAAAGTTTCAACGCTACAATAGACGTTAATTAAAAAGCCTAATAAATTGTTAACAAAATTAGACGTTGGCCACTAAACGAAGAGGCTAGCACGGAGTTTCACTCGCAACCCACTTTATTATTATTATTTTTTTTCTTCGGCAGGTCGCCTGAAATTGGTCGAGTGAGTGTAAACGAGCGAAAATCAATTGTCAAACGAGCCACCAACCCCTCGAACCCGCGATTATTAAAGAAAGAAACCCTGTCATCATCATCATCGTCATTGTCATCATCATCATCATCATCGCTGAGAAAGAAAAGCTTGGAATCGAGCCCATCGTATCATCAGTCGAGCGTAAAGAAGCATCATCACCACCACCATCATCATCGACAAAAGCAGCGAAAACTCGGCCAACTTCTCATAGTTCATTAACAAGATGCTACGAATAAATTAAGTAAAAACTTCGAGTGGACCAAAGAATTTTCAAAAGTTTCAAACCCTATAAACGAAACACAATAAATTGTTTAAAACAAGAACAAGTTGGAGTCCACTCGTGTTGTCAACTTCTCTCTTTCTGTTGGTCTTCCACCTTTATGTGTGTTTTAGGTCGAAAGAAAAAAACTCGTCAATTTTGTTTTTTTTTGTAACCACTCTCGTCAAACGACTCGACTGACGCCACTTTCTGCCACTTTTTTTTACACGCTCTCACACTCGTTTTCATCTCTCTCTTTTTTCATTTCTTTACGCTATGAAACGACGTTTATGGGTTGTTAGGTGTCTGGCTCGCTTCTCTTCGAAAAGAAGAAGAAGAAAAACTGAAGACGAAGTAAAAACAAGCCCGAATCCACGAGGGATGAGGTCCCGGGGTCGATGATGAAACCAATAAAAAAAAAAGAGAGAACCACTCCCTGATAAAGAAAAGACGAGGAAAAAAATGCGACGATAGTAGAAACGAGATGAAAACGGACGAGAAAGGCTTTTCGCCGGTAACGTGGGAAGCGACCATTTTTAGTCATCGGTCGGCACAAGGGGAGAGAGAGAGAACAAAGCGAGATAGAGAAACGAGCGACGCAAAAGTAATGACCGACCGACCGACGAAATGGTGGCGTTATTACTGGCGAAAATTCGTGATTCTGCGGTCATCAGCGACGACGACGTGTCCATCGGTTAACGAATGAGCGTCGAGGGAACGATCAACGATCGAGCCAATTATGAAACTTGCACACGACGCAGCACAGATATTATGCCAATAGAATGGTTGCCACCGGCGTCCCTTTGATGGACGACCTCGACGCACCTCGACGCACTTGGTTCGCTACTACTACTACTACTACTACTACTGCTACTACTACTGCTGCTGAAACTACTACTGCTGAAACTACCGCTTCTGTCTCTGCTTCTGTTCACCGCGGCAACGGCAGCTGCACCGCCACGCACCGCGTGTCGACGTGAAGCCAATGGACGGGGCAGCAAGCAACATCGGCGTTCGTTGTTCGATGTTCGCACGACCTCCGTTTTCGCGTGGCGAAAGGCGGGCGAAAAACGAAAAAAAAATAAAAATAAATAACGTAGCGAGCGAAATAAAGCAGACGACGCGACCTGAACGCTCGCCTTTCTCCGCTATCGGTGTGCACGTGCGAGAATACACACACACACACGCGCAAAGCCTCTAAAACCGGCTCTCAGAATGATCGATTTATCCATCAAAATTCCTATTCCGCCGTTCTCGCTTACAACGGCTCGTGTGAGCAGTTGAAATGCCTTTTATCTAACGGTTTTCGTAACATCGGTGTCAGGTAATGCGTTACAAATGTATGTAAAATACTGTGGTAAAAAAACTTTTTTGGTTGAAAAAAAAAATATGATAATTCTACAATCAAGGAAAAGACTAGATATGTCCGGGATTGTTTTTTTTTTTTGTTACTCGATAAGGCGTTTTTTGAAGATGTGAAACGTCACAAAGTGTGTGTTGGTGTATTTACCTGTCAGCGAAACGGTAAAAAAAAGTTCTTTTTTTGTGTTTCTAAATCAATACTTTAAGTATGCTAACTATGGACTGATTTCGACCCTGAGTGCATTCCTGCGCAGCTTATGTATTCATCCACCAGCATGGTAAATTCAAAATATGTTAATAAGAAACTTCACACTATGCACGTTTATTGATCATAAACAATTAAAAAGCTTATTTCCAAAACGTCTTATCTCCATTTTAATCATTTTGGAGATAAGAAGTTCTAACAACTATCTGTGCGTCGCTGATTCCAAATATGTTCTTTTCAAGACTCAAGACTTATTATTTCCTACTGAAAAGCACTTTCAAAAACCACATTTATATGCAAAGTTTATGGTAAAATAAATTGTGTTGTACCTTAAGATGCTGTCAATAAATAAATGAATAAATAAATTAAAAAACCCGTTTCTTGAATGTGTTTTTGGATTTAAGGCATTTTTGAAATAAGCTCTTCAATTATTTGCTATCAATTGCTATGTTTTGTTGTTATTGTTATAAATAATTGCAGAATTTACTATAATTTTAAACATGCAGAATGACACATATTGCAATCAGATTTTTATTTAAGTACCCAATTTAAAATAGAAATAAATATTTTAAACAACGAACTACTTCTTGTGGGCGGTTTAATCCATAACTGTACTGAGTGATTAAGCTACGCAGAAATGTGCTCAGATCGAAAACAGTCCATAATTAGTAGACTTAGAGTATAGTCTCGTACTTGATTCACAAGTTTATATTTCATTATAAACTTATGTTTATCAAGGTTCTTTATTAGCTGTAATATTGGTTCGAACACTATGTTTATTCGAACACCCTTCTGAGGTTTTTCTGCCTGTCTCAACGGTTACATGCTCGTGTTTGGAAAGAATTCCGAGTCAACGTACGAATAGCAAATCAAATTTAGTTGGACGAATACCAGGTTGTGTACAAATAGAGGAGCGTACGAATAGCCGAGTTCCACTGTATTAGTCTAGGGGGCGAGTGTCAAAAACACTGCTTGACATCGCGAGCACAAGAACGCGCAGGATTAGAATATCTCTGAAATTCGGTGATAAGCAATCAGTAGATTAATATGAGAAACCGTAGGAAACGATGATGATTTGTCTTGGTGGACTCGTAAGCCAAAATTGGACGTTAGTTTTAAATTGTCACCAGACGTTGACGAGTAGCGCTCGCTAGTGCTTCTATTTCAATTTCGAACAGTATCACAAGCCGCGCGGCGAAGAAAAGCCCACACGCTACAGGGGTATCCGAAAATCCTGCTTCGTCGAGACGGCTTAATTCTTATTTATGTCGTATCGTCCATTCATGACTTACAGTACGAAGAAGAAGAAAAAAAAACAACAACTAACTCTCAAGATGCCAATCTTTCTTGTTTCTAACAAAAATCCTGATACGACTAAGCAACGGCTCCGCAGGGGTAAAAGAGAAGAGAAAGAAAAATAGTTTAGAATTAAATTCATTCCAAAGTGTGAAGAAGAAGAAGAAGAAGAAAAAGAAAAGAGGGGGTATTTCGTTAATCACCCTCTTCGCGACCAACAGAGTCCATTAGGACAAAGCGGGAGAAAGGGAAAGAAAGGGGGAGAAGGAAGGTTATATACGTATATAGTGAAAAAAAAAAGTAAAACAAAGTAGAGAGCGAAAGAGAGAAAGAGAGATAACGGTGAAACACGAGACCGATGTTAAATCACACGTAATAACGGTCGCAATTTATGAACGCTCCCAGCGGAAAGCTGCTACTGCTGCTGTTAAACTTTAGCGATTAAACCTTCTTCTCGCTCGCTCTTCCCTGCGAGCGAAAAAGGAAAAAAACCAAACCTAAGGAGAAGCGATTCGGAAGCAAACAAACCTTTAAATGAGACGGCAGATATTTACGACTTTAATCCGAATTCCTCGCCAAGCGAAGCGAACCGAAGAAGAAGAAGAAGAAAAAATGAAATGAAAATAAAAATAAAAGAGCAGACCCAAAAAAAAAAACAAAATGGCGAAAAGAGAAGAATAGTCGTCGGCGTAAAAAAAGGGAAAGAACAAAAGACAGAAAAAGGGGGAAGAAGAAGAAGTGTTAACAGGGAGACGAAGTTTCTTTATCTTCTCCAGGCCATCGTCGTCGTTTCGATTCCATTCGTTTCTTATGACTGACATCGTAGTAAAAAATAAAAAAAACATTGAACTCCATAAAAAAAAAAGAACTTGACGAACTGGTCGTAGAGGCCAAAGACAAAAGGGGAAAAAGAAAGAAAACACAATTGCATCCATTTTGCCACACGCAGTATTGTTTCAATCATCGGTACACGTGAAATGCGACAGAAAAAAAGAGTTTCCATGTCCTCTTCCGTTTCTTATTCGAAATTGTATACGTGCAAATAAAAAAATAGGATACTACTACAGTAAAAAACCCGTATCCGAGGGAGATAGGTTCCAAGCCAATCCGCGGATACCTGAAACCGCGGATAGTACCGAACGCTATTTGAAGAACATGGTGTAAAAGAGTGTTGTTTATTTATTTATTTATTTTAAATTTCACACTCGCAGAGAGTGAAATTTAGTGTAATTAGTGTACAATGAAATTATACACTAATTACATGAGTATACAATCTTTTTTTTTTTTTTGCATTGAGCTATGCATTTTATGTTCACACACTTAAAAGGTTAAGTAACATTTTTGTCAAAAATGACCTAGAAGCATTTTCGAATGTGTTAGGTGCAATTCTACCTTACCAAAGCATAATTTTGAGCAAAACAACACTATGTGCAAATATATTAGTGCAAGAAGTGTGAAGTAACCCATAAACAGCAAAGCAAGTTTCAGATCTCTAAATTGTGAAAATGTTACTTAACATTCTTTTACACCAGATCCTTTGTAAATTGCATAAGTGCAACTTTAACTTTCAAATTGTGCGCAGTTCTGAATATCGTGGTTTCGATTAAGAGCAATTTCTTTAAAAACAAAAGATAGCCACTAAATTTCACCACAATATTCAGAACTGCGCACAATTTGAAAGTTAAAAACTGTACGTACTCTTCCATGTAATATAGGACCGAAGTCAACCGCGGATAACTGAAACCGCGGAAAAAAGCTGAGTCAGCGGATACGGGGGTTCTAGGTTCTGGAACGAAAAAATAGCGAGAAGAAAGTCTCTCGTTTCATTCCAACTTCGACGAGACCCGGTTAAGCCTCCCGGTGCTCACCGGCGTTTTTTATTTCGCTTTTATTTCTTCTTGCGAAGCGAAACTTCATTTCTTTGCCTCCGGTGCTGCTCCGGTAACGACTTTTCTCCGGGCGACCGTTGCTCCTTCTTTCGTTCCATCTCTTCACCATCGAGTGCTTCTATCCCACTTTTTTCTACCGTATCCCTCACAGTGTTTTTTTATACTCGAGACATAGTAGCCGTTATCCTCAGCATCGTCGGTTTCCGGAATAAAAAATATATTCTTTTTCCTTCTTCATCTCAACTTCGCAAACGCATCGTGCTAACCACTACTTTTCTTATGTTGTTGTTTTTTTTTGCGACAACGACATTTCCCTTCCAACCCTAAACATATAGTGCTGTTCCTATTATTAAACGGGATGTTCCTGGATAGGCAATCCCTAGCCCCAATAGGTTCCAAGGAAAACAATTTCGGATCAAGTCTGCTTCGAAGCGTTAATAGCCGTAGAGATTTGGAGTTGTTGCCTTCCTTTTCCTGAAAATAACAAAGAATTCTACAGGGTGACTTTTTGTTCTTTTCGCTCTATACGAAAAATAAAGGCGAGTCACCCAAGAGACCGGATAGTCGAGCTTCTATGGCACAAGAAAAAGTAGCGAAAAATTTATTTTTATGACAAAAGTAGTAAAAATATGAATCTTTATCGAGTAGTAAAACCATGCATGGTCAGTGCCAAAACTGCAAAACGTGTTTGAAATGTCAACTCAACGCGTTTTATTTTCACGGTGAGGTTCAAGGGCCTGACACTCGTCAATTGGATGGTGCGAAAGTATCAAAAAAAATGCGTGGATCGCAATTCACTCTATTGAGAATCTGTTGAGACAAGTCTGAGAATGTCTTTTGTTTTGGACAATGAAATATGCTATGTTCACATTGATGCTATGCATCTTTCCCGAGGGGTGTAGAGTAAATCCCAAGCAAAAACTTTTCGTTGGAACGGAAGACCAATAACGGATGTGCCTGTGCTTCCTCTATAGAGAAGAGTATGTCTTACCTTAACAGATGTGCGTGTGCCTCAACTATAGGAAAAGCATGGCATGCGAACGATGCATAGCGTAATCATTCTATAAAATAAACAGTACAAGAGTACTCGATTTATCTCTTTGTTTATGTATTTTGGTTATAAGTGTTAATGTTTTTGTTGTGTATATAGATTTAATCCATTTGGATTGTGAAGCTGAAAAATAAAATAAAATGCAAAGATTTTTTCAAGAAACGAAACAATCACAAGTACGGAGTAGAAACCATGCACGTTCAACAATCCTATGATATATCCTATCGATAGCTTAAATTAATAGAAAGGTTTTACAGTCTTTTCAAAAGAACGGGGTAAAAAAAATTGTAATGTGAAATTGATGACATCATTATCAAGAAATTCTAAACTCCGAATCAGCGGAGTGACGCGTTACGGGCCCGACTTTCATCTTGGTAATCAAAGTTAATGTGGATATAAATGTGATTTGGCTTATTATCATCTAAAAACCTTAATTACTTGGAAAAAAAAAACCTAGTTTGACAAAGATAAAAGTCGTCGTCGTTAGATTAGAACACATTATTGGATTAATACGCGGTGTTAGATTAGAACACTTAAAAGATTATTAAAACCACTATGTCGGACAAGTTAATCTTGCAGACAGTCATTCGTATATATCTTTTCCTCCGCAGCCGAAATTTTTTCGTTATTGTCGCGTCGCCCTTATTGCAAGTTTCATTCGAGCCAAGTGTTACGAGTACTTCTTCGTGCGCTATGATAAAACTGTACAGCAGTACCACCGTACCAACAAAACGCGTTACGAGAGTTGAACAAAAAGCTCGAGGTTTTCCATAGGATCGAGGTAGGTAGAGAGGGAGAGATACCTTCTATGTAGTCTATACGTAGGCCGATCACGAACAGCTCACTCGTGAGAGACTTCCTCCCCCCCTCCCTTTTTCCCCGCCCGAGGCAATTTTCGGGAGATTTCGAAGGCTGACGTGGCAAGAAACGCTCGACGACGAAGACGACGACAACGACGGCGACGCCCTCGTTGCGACGAAAACAACACCGTCCGCGTTCGCCATGGCCACAATAACATCCGACGTTCGGCGGGTGCTAGCCGGAAGTCTCGCGCTCGGGAGGGTGAAACCCCTTTTTCTTCGCCCGGTCGAAAGGAGCGGTCAGAGAGCTCGAGACAACGGCGTCGCCGTAACGAGTTCTCCGGATCGAGAGCACGAGCCCCGCCTTCCATCGAGCCGAGGTCGGCGAAACCCTCTACGAATACTTAAGCAGGCGGCGCTCGACGAAAAGGCAATGCTTCTCATTTTCTTCTTTTTCTTTACCCCCTCCAACACACACACGCACACACGCCTACCCCCCGTGTCGACAACCGCACCTTCCGAGAACAAAACCAAGACCCGCAGAAACACACAAAGCCAAAAATTCTGTATGTCACCAAAACGCGATTATTTTTTCTTCTTTTACTTCGTGCTATTTACCCCCCTTGAGCGACTAGAAAAAAAAATATGTGTATATACCTACATCGGCGTGTATATACACTCTGTATAAATTATGTCGAAACGAGCCAATTGAAAAGCGAGCGAAAACGAGCGGAAAAAATAATCGTCGTTGGGTTTTAATCTCGAGCCGTATTCAATCCGAGCGACAAACAGCGTCTTTGGCGCCGTCGCTATTAAGACACGCCAACAACGAAAACATAATCTGGGAAACAAGCCCAACAAATGAAAGGGAAAATCCACAACCAAACAAGAAAAAAAAATAGAAAACGAACAAAAAATGAAAAAGTCCCGAATTGACTACCGAAAACAAAAATGCAAGGGAAAAAAAACACCTATCGAACGTCGAACAACCCTTCCAGTTAAGCCAAACACCACACCGTAAAACTTGTCATTCTAATGAGTTTGAATTGGCAAAAACAAAAGTCTATCTTACTTATAGTGACTGTATAGTCACTCTAATGACATCGGTTATTTTATTTTTAGTTTTTAAAAATAATGAAAGAAACAAAATAAGAAAAGAACAAAGTAACAACCTAGATACAGTATACTGAGAGACAGATTAATGTAAAAATGTCATTTTTGATAAAAGAATGACTTGGCATTATATTGCTCAAAGTCCTTCAATTGGTGTACAAAACAGGCGAAGAAAACAAACCAAATTGTTGCATGAAAAATTCTTCTTGAACTGCCTTGCATAATTGGACCAGTAGCTTAATTGGAGCAAAATATTAATGTGATCTTGTAGTCCCAATTAAGTAGAATCTCCTGCACAGCGAAACCTCTACATTCGTCAGCCCATATATTCGTCAAATCCAATATTCATCACATTTATTCGGCAAAATAATGCTCGATATTCGTCAAATAATCCAGTATTCGTCACCATAAACTAACAGTCAAAATCACGAAAAATCAGTTTTTGAGAAGAATCATAAAATACTGAAAAATTAAACTAAACATGATGTGAAGTGATAACAGTAAAAGTATTGGGTACCATAACTGGATTGGCATTTGGATTCTATATTCGTCAGATTCATTATTCGTCAGTTTTTCTGGAACGAATTAATGACGAATATAGACTAAAAAAATAAAACTATAAGAAACTATACAACTGGGGCAACATGAGTCAGTATTTCTGAAATAGATTAACGACAAATATAGAGGTTCCACTGTATTCCAATCCTAGTTTCTTCTTTAGTCAATTTAGTTTAAAACGACATGGATTTGGCGAAAACGAGTCTTTCTCACCACTGAACTATTCTTCTAATGATTGTCGTCAAAGTTGGGCATGTCAGATAAGTGACATTTAAGGCAGGTGAAGAAAGTCTTCCTATCAATATATCGGACTCGGTCGACAAAAAAGGAAGAAGAAACCCATTGGAAAAAGGCGTTAGAAAAGGGAAGAAAGGCAAAGATCCCAATAGCAAATACCCAAAGCGACCGATTTTCCACCATCGAGGTTAAAACCGCGAGCGGGAGGGGCGGAAGGGGGAATAAGGCATCTCGTTTTCCCAAACCGATCGAACACCTTTCGAGAAAAACGATCGTTTTTTCCCAGGGTTGCAGGGTCGACGTTAGTCCAAATATATATCTATAAAAATAAAAAAAAAGTACAAACTGGAGCGCGTTTGGGGCCTTTTCCGTGACGGATCGATGCAACGAGGAAAATCCCCATCGCTCGCACGCGAACGGGAGTTCCTCCTTGGACCCAATTTTTTTCTCTTCTAAAAACGGAACGAGCTGGCAAAATCCGACCTCGCCTCTCATTAGCTCGACGGCTGATGGCCCGCCACCCTCATTAGCCAACCAAAGGCCTATTTCCGGGAACGGTCGATGGCGGTTCTTCGCACGCGCTACGGCGCCATCCACCCCCACCGAGACACGCCCTTCGACGCCCACGCACTACGGGTGTCCCCCCCGAGAAGAAGAAGAAGAAGGAAAACGAAAAGAAATAACACCGGAGAGATAGCTATAGTCCCCGAGAAAAAATAAAATAAAATGCCCTTTCTTCCGGTTTCGGGTGAAGACTCCTCTCGGACCGACGGTTGAAGAGGGATTAAACCCCTCCCTCCCCCTCCAGAAATTTACAACCGACGGACCAACGCGTCGTAAATCGGGACGAAAAGCGGTTCCGTCATCGCCGAGTCTCTTTTTTTTTTTCGCCGCGCGAATAAATCACGTGGCTGTGGCTGCCGCTGTCTCATCCCCCCTCCTCTTACTTTTCGTCCCCCGTCTTCGCTTTCACTACTACCTACGTTTCCTCATCGACCCACAACCTCGCCCCTTTTATTGCCTCTTCCCATCGCCCGGTGGAAAGAACCTCGTTACTCGTCGACATACAAAATCCTCCTCAGCCACCGTCGTCGTCGTCGTCGTCATCATCGTCGCCTCGACTTTTTCCTCGCCAATTGGGTTTTTTTTGCACGAGAAAAAAATTTAATGCTTTGAGACGTGACCAAAATTGAGTACGAATCTCCAAAAAAAAGAGGGCACAAAATCCAACTGTTTCGTGGAACAAAAAAAAAAGTGGGATCCAATGTCCCCATTGTAGAAAAGAGTGCGAGGCTCTCAACTCAATTTCTTGGTTATATCCATAATCTCACAACTGGGTTACACACTATTGAAAAACCGACGTTTCTCCTCTTCTAACATGCGCTTTCACTTATTATTATTTTATTTTTGGAAAACGACACCAAAAAATAAAAAAACAAGTGGACTAACACACGTAAAGTTGCTTAGGTTAGGTTAGGTTCCTAGGTTTGCGTGATCCTTTGGTCAACACATCGCGTCCTGTATAAATTGAAGAGATCCGGACAATATAATAATAAGTCAAAATTTTTCCAAAAAAAAATATAACATTTTTACATCAAGCCCCCTCAGTATTGTTTCTGGCTTGTTACTTTACCACTTCCTGGAATTTCCAGAAAAATGGCAGCATAATGTAGAAAACCACCTTGTTGCTCAGTATAGTACTCTATGCAGTTTCTCAAAAAAAAAAAAAAACCGGCTCTCCTAAACAATTTAAAAAATGTAGCCCCTTATCATTTCATTGCCCGGAACCCTTCAATTTATCATCTCTTTCTAAGACGTCTCAAAAAATTCTGAAATGTTGAAATCTCCACTCGTAGTTTGGACATGTTTAATTTAGAAGAAACGTGTAGAAAAAAATGATAAACTCGCGAATGCGAAAATCCAATAAATAGATGGACATGGTAGCCGGCTATTCTATTGGTTCTCTTATCGCGAATAAAAAACTTCGTAATTAGATTGGCAAATATTTTTTCAGGGAAGTAGCAGAATTAACTATTTAGCAACACTTTGCAACACTTTCCTGTATAACACAGCGCAAAGCTACAACTTTGTAACGCTTACCTGCTGAGCACAGTGCATTGCTACAACTTTTTCAGGCGTTCCACCATTACACGATGCCTTAGCTACAGCTTTTTCAAGCTTTTCGGCATAACAAAACGTATAGCTACATTTTTTCAGGCTTTCCAACATAACACAAAACTTCAGCTTTTTGAAGCAAAAAGAGACCTTACATAACACAACGCATACCTTTAGGCCTATTAAGAACTGGCGAATGCCATCGTGAATAACGAGGATATTTCAACTAATAAATAAATAAAATAATACTAAAAAAAAAAACAACTCTTCATATCTCTCTTTGATTTGGAACTCTCATAACGCTAATCGATTCCTCATTAATATTTTCTATTATTGGAACATTCAACCTAATGATCCGAGAAACGATTAACTCGTGTACTGATAACGGTTGGAAAAACAGATGTCGGCACTTTAACAACAGATTGCAAATTCCAAATCGCAATGAAACCACGACGCTTACAAAAAAAAAAAAAAAAAATATCATCGTCTCTTACTGACTCCCATAAAAAATAAAGTCAACTTATTAAAGAAAACGCTTACTAATAGAGAACTATATATATATATTTTTTTTTTGGTGTCGTCAAATAAGAGATGAAAAAGAATCACGTTGATGAGAAGGATGACGTGAAGTAGTGACCCTCGACTGTGCTTTGTACTTTTTTTCTTTAGGATGCCAGAAAATCGAAAGGAGACTGTGCCAAGCGAAATAAAGACAGAGAAAAAAAAATAAAGAACACTACCCCCTGAGTAGTGGAAGCTGATACAGCAAAATCGAACGCCAAAAATAAAAAGCCAAACAAAAAATCCAACTGTCGATTCGGTGGACGACGTGAAAAGAATAAAAAAGCAACGACAACCCCTTCAATCACCGAATGACGACAAAAAAAAAACAAAACCCAAACCATTGTCGGAGTTTTCCTTCTATTTTTTTTTGTTCGTATCAATGACGAGAAGTTCGCTTTCCAGGAAGCGTGATTTAAGAAAATCATTAATTTAATCTATTTGCATTTTTCTGATTTAATTGAATCGAGATACTGTCTTTTCTTTTGTCTAGGAAATGAATGAATGGAGCGTTCCCGGTCCTGTGTGATCGTCTTTCAATGGTCTCTCCTCGTTTTCTTTTCATTCAGAGAGAGAGAGATCGTATTTCGGTCACCTATCAGATGAAAAGGAAAACCGACTCTTAAGAACTCGATTCGTTCGATCGAGCAATCGATGACTCCCCCCTCCCCTTCTACTTTCTCGGCCTCGTGACACCAAGTTGATGGTGCCAACAACACCCACCGGGAACCGCCCACACCTCTCCATGAAAGGGAGATAAGCAAAACGAACATTACCCTCTTTTTCACACCAAATGGTGACACGCTGACCAAGTACACAAAATAGTGACCTGACTTGAGATTCCATCGTTTGACCAGTTAGTCAATTTAATGTAAAAACAAAATCCTTTTTTTGTATGTTTAAAACCTATGTACAAAGCAGGCTGCCTCAACAATTGATATCATTTCAATGAAAAAAGTACATCTCCAACTTATGAATAAAAAATATATTTATAATATATTTCTAAACGGAATAATCTAGCGATACGAAATTACTACACAACGTTCAGCTGCGAATAGTTTAAGTCGAAGCAACTATTTTCAACTGTCAACGTCGTGTCAAATTCCGAATGATGGACATTTAAATGGCTGCTAACGTAATGAGGTAGTACACTATAAATAAGTAGGTAGTAAAATTAGGTAGTAAACTATATATGAAAAAAAGCATTTATCTTTGTGTACAACAATGTGTGGTGGCGTAAAATGGCTTAAAATGTAGGTATATATCGTCAGCCAACATTTTTCGAGGAAAACGGACCCTTCGTGTGACAAAATCTTAGAATTGACTAGACATTGATCCTTCTAAATTGAATACAGCAAAATGTTCCACGACCCCATTCTATGTTAAAAAATTTCAGCTCTGTAGGTCGTCGGCAACCTACCCGAAAAATAGCTCAAAGATGTTGAACCACTTCGACCTCAGAATGAGTAAAAAAA
The DNA here is from genome assembly GCA_034695005.1 of Cryptops parisi. NCBI lineage: Eukaryota > Metazoa > Arthropoda > Chilopoda > Scolopendromorpha > Cryptopidae > Cryptops > Cryptops parisi. Next base: position 4,560 of record JAQIWH010003323.1, on the reverse strand, counting down.
AAGGTTTCAAAATCAACATTTCAAGATAAATGAAGAAAAATCTAATCAATTTGTTTTTCATTCAGCCCACGTCAACGAATTTGTCCGATGTCGTTGTAGCGTTGAATAAACAATCAACCCGTTTAGTGAAGAGCCACCGCATGCTAAAAAGTGTCACACCTCCGGGTTTTTCGATCCAAAGGGGGTGATTCTAGTAGACAGAGAAAGCCAAGACACACCCATAAATCGGATGGCGTTCCTCGGGTGGGTCTTCCGGGAACTTAGCTCGTGAAGGGGGGAGGACCGAAGCGTTGGAAAGGGGTCACTTTCACATCCCGACGAGAAAGATCTCGGGGAGGTGACCAATAGGGACGAGAGGTCCATCTCGTCGCGAGCTTTCCGGAACGACGGTGGTAGCTCGAGCGATCGATAGGACCGTCCAAAGTTTTTACGACCCCCCTTTTTTTGTGTGTTGTTGTTGTTGTTGTTGTTGTTGATGTTGTTGTTGTTGCGCGCGCTTTGCTGCCCTCTTGGCCGTGTTCCAGGAACCAGAAGGTGAATTTAACCGAAAAATCAATTTCCCTTAATAACACTGCCACTCGTTTTCTGTCCTCGTCGTGTTCTTCATCTTCATCTTCCTTTTTCCCTTTGTCGTCTAACGTTTCGCCTCATACCTCCGGATAGCGTTCGTTGGGTTCGAAAAGCAAGCAAATCGCGCGTCTCTTTGGCACAATTTTTTGACACCCCTAACGAGATTTTCGTCGCGCCAAGTCCGAAGGAAAGCTTTAAAATGACTAAGGAATAAGCAAAGTGACACAACGACGAGGGCTCTTTTATCTTCCCCAACTAGAACCCCCTCTCATCATCGCTTAAGTTTTCCGCGGCGTTTCCGGAATTGAAAACGAAGGCGACAACGTGGCCACCTTCCATGTCATTAAACGAGCGACAACAACGTCGCCGTTGGTTAATTCGCTTTATCGTTATAAATACCCCATCTCGAGAGAGCGCAGTAGGTTGCAACGACGAAAAACACCCCCAGGGCTAAAAAAAAAAAAGAGGGGGGGGGGGGTAAAACAAGAAACATGTTTCTCTTCCCTCTTCTCGCGTTATCACCAAAGAGAAAAATGAGGACCGGGAAAATGATGAGAGGGATGGAAAAGGAGGAGCAAAAAAAAATAAAATAAGAAACCCAACGAAGAAAATTTGAAGAAGAAAAATAGAAAGTAGTAGAACGAGAAAGATAAGCCTCGTTCGTCTTCTAGACACACAGTCAGTGATCGAGTCGCGTTTCAGAGACCTTCGTCGTCATCGTGTCCATTTTATCCGAAACCGAGATAACACATAGATAACCTTATCGAAACCGACCGACAACGAAACAAAAACAAAAACAACGAAAAACCGAAAAACTTAAAAGTGCTCGATGGAAAATCGAATCACCGAAATCTATTAGCTCGTGAATCCAATCTGCGGAATGAGTCGACAATAAACAAGGGTTGGCATTGTCATCGCCAAACAGGAATATTAAATGAAGCCTAAATTGAAAACACTAATTATTAATTTCCATCATCTTGAAAGTGGTCGTCGACATTTCGGTTTTCTTTGCACAATTAGAAAACTCTCAAAAGCTGATGTCACGGTTTAATGGTGACGGTTAACATCAATGACAAAACTACTTTCGGAGACTCGACCGTGATGTAGGGTTCGTTTCTCCACATGTTTTCTGTGGTGTGAAAACCAAGTTGGAAAAAGTCAAATGAACTCCGAGTTGGGAATGCAAGGTTCGAGTAGACGACAGTGGTTGACAGTTGGGAGTTGTTCGTCGATGGACGTCGGTTGTTGTGGCGACGAGCTGACACCGTCCGAGCTTCATCGCACTTCCATCCATCACTCGATCCAAACGCCTATCGATTGGCAAATCGTCGTGGCGATAAATGAATCGCGATCGTGATGAGTTGTCGCGTCAACTCGCAATTGCGACAGCGGTTGCATTCCCTTCGCCTCAATTTCTTCGCCACTCGTCACGCCCGTTTTTCGACCATCCGAAAAAGATGACTCGATTCCTCGATAAATAATAATAAATGAGTCACCGAGTGGATGAGAATGTAAATAAAAATATGGAATAGTGATTGTCTACGATCCATTCTGATCGGTATTCTTCTATTAAAAACTTTCATTGACGGTGTGTCGTTGAACAAGTTTTGAGAGAAAAATTTTCCATGATACGAGTATCCGCTTATAACGTGATTTTGTTTTTTTTTAGCCAGTTAAAATATCCATCATTACGTTTTGGCAAGCGTTTCCATTATTATTATTATACAATTTGTGTGTATTTTTCCTTTTTTGGATTTCCACGAATTATGGCGATACTCAGCATTTTGTGAAGGGAAAAAAAATAGAAACCCACCGTCGAAATTCATAATGACAAAATGATGGAACGAGTAGGTGACGAAGTGCGACTTACCACGTCAGCTAAACGATTCTCTATTTAACGCCATTGTCGTCAATAAAAAGCATAAAAATAATCTACCTGACTCAACACAAAACTTCAGGAAAAACCAAAAAATAAAATTAAAAATAAAAATGAAAATAATAAAAAATATACAAAAAACTGGAACGATCATTCGAAGACAACCACCACGACCATCACATTGGTCTCACTGTGCAAACTTTTCTCGTGTTGTCAAAGATGTGTCTACTCGACACCGACAACGAAAAGGAAGAGGGAGCGCGCGAGTGAGCGAAAACGCAACCGGGGGGTCACAATTCACTGGGTCGGTGACAGCGGGACAACTCCCTCTTCCTCGGGAGCCCGGATGGTAGCCCATCCGCCATCCGGAAAAGGGGCACGAGGGCCGCATCACGTGACCATGCCCGGAACGCCGCGGCCGCCAATCCGGAGCGAGCGGTGACGCAGCGCGTGAGAAAGTAGAGGAGGAGGGGGGGAGGAAGAGAAAAGGGTGGGGATACGCCCCCTCAGCTACAGACACCCCCCTCCTTTTGACGCGTATCGATCGCCTTTTCGGGGTCGTTTCGACGACGTCGACGACGACGGAAAGTAAAAGGCGCGGGCTCGGCGCACCTCATACTACAGTACTATTCGTTGGCTCGAGAAAACAGCTCGTGTGACGAAATGAAACGGGAGGAGGAAGCGTGTGAATTAAACGAAAAGTTGAAGAAATGAGACTTGGGAAAAGAAAGAGAGGCGGGGAAAGGGGGTTAGAAACGAAGGTAAACGTATCGGACGAACGCTTGCACGCGCTTGTGTCATTTGGCGTCGAGAAAGGGTTTCAACAATGATGAGGAATTCGGTTCCCAACGTTGTCGAAGTGTCGCCATGACGAAACTTAAAAGACACCCGACCCTCTATTCGAATCACTTGGAACGAATAAAAACAAAAAAACAAGAACAAAAACAAAAAAACAACTGTCCATTTTTCATCCACCAAGGATGGTCGCCTCACGGGTGAAAACACTCGACAGAATTATTTTTCTTTCCGGTAAAAAATAAAAATTCTTTTTCACTCGTCTGGCTTTCAAGCTTTCCGAGTTGACAACTGCGAGCAACTTTTTAAAGCCGACTCGGCGAAATCCTAGGAAGAAGAAGAAGAAGCAGCTTTCTTCGGATTGCTCGTCTCGTAAGGTTACCATTATTTTTTGTTTACTTTGTCAAAAATTCGTTAGTGGGAGAAAGCGTAAGACGAAAGCTGTCGCTTCGGAACACCGATAATCGCGAAATAATGGTGCACTCGAGCTTAAGGACGTCGTCGCCTCGGATTTCGAAAAGCGTCACGCGGCGACCGAAATCAGCCTTTAGTCCTCCCCGCCCCCTTTTCCAAGTCCCCCTTTTTCTCTTCGGAAACGTCGAAAGTGCATTTGCATCGGAAACGAGCGGGTTCCGTATCACCATCCGCAGAGACGGCGACGAACGATGACGACAAAGTCCGAGTTGCGCCTCGTCTCATCAACGACACGTCTCGACGGCCAAGGCGACTGAATAAGTAAAGTAAACGAACCGACCCCCAAAAGCGACACTCACACTAACGAACTCGTATTTCTTCTTCTTTTTTTTTTGCGTCCTGCAATTCCTCTCTTGTCACTACGAAAAAAATATGAATGACAAAATACACCACCTTTCGAACACGACTCTTCTTCGTTTTGTTCTCCAGCACGTGCTGAAATTGACATTGAAACAAATTCTAATAGAAATAAACTTAAAGTAACTACCCCGATAAAAACATCCTTTTCACCTTTTTCCATTCAAACGTTTCACCCTACGACTAAGGGTTTTTTCGAAACAACTGAAAATAACACCACCAACTCTAATAGGAATAGTAGGCTAACTGCCCCGATATTTACTTATTTATTTATTTAAAAATCACTCATAATATAAACATTCATTTGTGAAACAACAGATAAATAATTTTGTTCCTATGGGACGCAGCTATTATAAATAAAAAATAAATAAATAAATAATAGAAATAAAAACACTATATTGACTAGTAATACTAGTTCACTTCAACCTGGACTCTGACACCACGGGGGGGGGGGGGCAGGTTTTCTCAGAGTTCTCCCGTTTCCTATT
>JAQIWH010003322.1:0-20431 GCA_034695005.1 Cryptops parisi | reverse complement strand
ATATCGACATATCCACTCAATGAGAAAATTTTCCAACTTTAAGTGTTGTTTTTACGGATTCCCAGGGGGATAATCAAATTTAATATAATATTGGGAAGAAGATTTGTTCTGCGCACTTTTGTGTCGAAAAGCGAGGGTGTCGGTTCAATGAGGTTAGACTGTACAGCGATTTCTCTTTGTACGAGTACATAAACCTGCATAATTAATGTGTTCCATAACCCTTTATGTGCCGGTTTTTCCATAGGTTTTTACGTCTAATTTAAGCTTAAGTTTAGTTAAAGAAATTGATATACAGTAAACTACAAAATATTTATGTACTTACCTTGAAATCGAGTTGTATTTTGATAACGTGGAATTCTGTTTTGCTGTACAGGGTGTTCCTGAAAGGTCTAGTCAGTTAATCTTCATGTTATGAAAGTCCATATAAACACAAGTCTGAAAATGCATACCTACACTCATGCTGTGTGGGTTCAGATCGGGGCCTCGCACCACGAGGACATGTTTTCTCGGAGTACTCCCCTTTCCTCCTGCATCATTAAACCCTATTTTATTACTTTTGCCCTTTTCTCATCGTCGTCCAGGCATTTTTTGATTTAATAAAGTTGATGTGACGGCCAAATGACATGCCTTAAGGGAAGTAAACCCCAAAGTGTCCTTAAACCCCAAATACCTACAGTGATTATGAAACAATAGACCTGTCATCTTTCTTAAAAGGGAATTGTTTCCAGACCCATGTTTATATGGGTTCTTTGCTTTGTTTTTTATGCATAGCATCTGGTTAAAATTTGACTAGATTTTCAGAAATACCCTGCATTTTATTTTATCACTGTTGTCTAGATATTAAAATATTTATTTTATAGTCTTCTAATAATGAAACTTCCGATAACGAAATTAAGATTGACGAAACAGCTGTATTCAGGTAGGCTTATTCAAATATTGTTTGTCAAGTCTTAGAAATGAGTGTTTAAATTAATTTATTTATTTTCTATTTAGTTTAAAATAAATAAATAACTTGTTTTTTAACAGTGATGTAGAAGAAAGAGTTTGGAAACAATGTGGTCTAACTGCACACAAGTAAGTGAACGTTCACGTTTTGTTGTTTTTTTTAACTTTAATTAACAAAATCATTAGTCAGGTAACATACACTAGCTCAGCATAAATGATTGTCATTGATTATAAAGAACATATATTTGGTATATAACATTTAGCAAAGCTATATGATCCATAAAATGATGGGGGAAAAAATGAACAATATATAATGAGGATGACAATATATTCATATGATTCTGATAAAATTTTGTTAATGGATTAACTATTTATGGTTTAAATTTGCAGGGGCGCTAGGCACGGATTGTATTTAACAGGAAAATTGCAGCGTCTGCAGCAACAAGACAAGGCACTCTTACAAAATTTGGAAAAAGATGATAAACAATGTAGATTAAAATTTACACCCGACAAGTGTACGGTGGAACCATATACAACTATAGCAAATAGTTCACAAAATGAGAATGAACGTACCGAGCCAAAAAAGCGAGACAAAGCAAAGAAACGTACACAAAAAAAGAAATGTAAAAGAAAGCATAGTAGATGTGAATGAAATTTAGTCGGTCTCAATTTTTGAAATTTAAAAATACGTTGCTACTCACAATTTGATGGTAACAAGTGTGCATTATAAAAGGTTGTATGAACGAAATGTCATTCGAATTCTTCGTCGGCGCTACAACTGTTGCGATTAGAATCTAAATTCATACTGCACGTCCTAGGATTGTAAATTATGAACAAGATGTGTCAATAGTTGAAAAAAAGGTCCACTGGTTTTCAAGATGCATTAATTTTTAAATCTACAGGGTGGTGAAATAGTCAAACTATGGTTTGTATATTCAACGAGTGTTTGCTCAACTATTCAAACTATTGTGTGACTTGCTCTTTTACTACTACTACAGTAGAAAATTTAAAATTTTACTTATTTAAAGATATTCATTCAATCAAGTTCAAAAAAAAATAAAAAGTTTTATCATGCATAACAAAACGAATGAAATGTATGTTTACCATTCATCTGTAAGTCCGACAGATATCTGGTTCAGTTTCCGCCATTTGTTGCATTTATCACACTGAACCCACATGACCGGTTCTTGCTTAATTTTTCCCAACGTTAGCGTTTCTTCCCGTTTCTTGCTTCGCATTTTATTGGACGATCCATGTTTCAATGACGATAACTATTGTAAAAAAAAAATTTCTATATGCACTAAATACAAGATCTTCCTGAAAGGTACATCAAAACAAAGCAAAAAGTTCATACAAACAGGTCTGGAAACGAATTATTCATTTGCATGCCTATAGCCATTATGAGACCATAGGCCTATGCATTTATATGACTTCACCCTGTGTAATCTCAGAAGGGAAGCATTGACGAATCCATCTATGTATAGGTTGTTTGCTTTGTTTTGATACGTAGCATCTGTGGTTAAAATTTTAACAAAAATCAATACAATGTGCAGACTCTCCTCACTTAACGACCGAGTTCCGTTCCTACGATTAGGTCGTTAAAACGAATTGGTCGATAAACAATGAGCTCTTATATGCAGAACAAAACAGGAAATAAATGCAATCAGAAAAAAAATATAGGCCCATACATGATGTACCAAACAAATCAAAGTTCATTCATAATCAAAAACAATGTTAAGATTAACATTTTGAGTTATCAAATCCTCCACAATTCAGTGGTTTCAGGTAATCAGTGCACAATAAAGTAGACATTTATATAGAAATAGTATAGCTGAAGAGTTGGTCATAAGTGCGAACGGTCGTTAAACAGGTAGGTCGTTAAGTGAGAGGAGTTTGTATACTATATCAGACATCTTGTTTTATGCAACCCAGATTCTGGGCTCAACACAACCAAAAACAAAGAATTTGTTCTCTACAAAAAATATTGGTTTACCAGTTCTTTGTGCTTCATCTGACTGGATGAACGTGGACGCAATCGCTCGGATTTAATTTCAACGTCACCTAATTGATCCATAATTCCTGTTGTGTTGCAGTATCGCCAATCTGGAAATGCCTTTCGCTGTTTCTCCATGTCTTTGTAAAATTGTTCACTGCAGAAAATGTCAAATTACAGTACAGCGTTGACGTGTTAAAAACCCCTGACACCCGCAATTTTAGTCATGGCAGACTTGAGCAACTGAAAAGCTTATGTCCAAAACGTCTCAAGTCCATGAAATACAATTTCTCAGAAAACGGTTTTTTTATTCATTTGACCATAGACTTTGCATATAAATGTGATTTTTGAGCGCTTTTCAGTAGGAAATGTTAAGTTTTGAGTCTTGAAAATAAAATATTTGCAATCAGCAGTGGTGCTCAAAGTGCTTCAGATACTGCTCAAAAAATGGACATGTAGCTTTGGAAATAAGCTCTTCAATTTGTGGCCAACTGTGACGTTAGCTTTATTCACCCAATAAAAACTGGTTGGCAAATAACTGACATTACAGCTGACCACAAATTGCTCGACTAGTCATGCCGAAAACCGCGCGTGACTAGTCATGCCTTTATAGAAGATATGCTAGTGTTGTACAAGCAACTCTTGGTTTACTAACATTCACTATAACAATACGTTGTATCATAATCCATAAACATTAAGACATAACACATTATAATGAAACATATTGTATAGATTATTTGATGTTTAGGTACATGGTTTTAATGTGTTAAAATGGCTGCTAACGTCTTCTAATTAGCCAAGAGTTGCCTCTGTATAAGAAAAATAGTTTGGTACATGTATGGCTGTTTGTCTTCTGTGCTCATGTTATGCCATATGTTTCCTAGCAGCTGAGATATCTCCCGATTATTTCGTGATGGAAAGTCATTGGCAACCATTCGACGAAATGCAACCGAAAACCGGATGAAAGGATTGGGGGGTCTCTTCAATCGATTATCAACTGGTAAAAATATTTTAACATTAAAAACATAATGATGCCTAAAAATTAATAAGTAGAACTAACTAACTAAACAAAAACTAGTTTTATTTGGAACCCTGTAAGTTGGTACTAACCAGGAATACGTTTCCTTCTGCTCTTGTTTTCTGTTTTTGTTTCTTGTTTTCTGGAAGCCTTGAGAATATTCTGACGAATACATCCTAATAATCTATCCACATTATCTGATCCCAACTGTTGAAAGCAAACCTGTATATCTTGATGAAGTTTTTCAATATAGTCTGCGGTTGCATGAAGAATTCCAGCCTATTAACGTAAAATATTGTAGGTTATAAGAACTGTATCTATTAAACCTCAATAAGCAAAAAATTCTATTTCGTCTTACCTTGTCATGAAAATTTTTGCCGTCTGGAATCAGGTTTCTTAATCCCCAGAGTGCAAACTCGAGACGCTGAGTATCCTGAGACGTAGGTGGAACTGAAACGCCTGGTTCTTCTTGTGTTTCCATTCTTTCAGTTGCCTAAAATATTAGCACAAATAATGGACTATAAACTACCTCTACAGTAAAACCGGATCTTACAATTATATCAACTACACGTTTAATAAATAATGTAGTCCATCATTATTTTTATAGAGGCCAATTCAAACTCGAGCGCAAATCTGTTCAGTGTGTGCTGTTGGTCAGAATGGGAGGGTGCCAGTATTGCAACGTCATCTGCAAAAAGTAGATGACTAACACTAACGTTCCCAATCATGACTGTCACTGCCTGAACTGCGTCTGAAGATCCTGTCCATATACATATATATAATGAACAAGAGATGTAGCAGTACGCACCCTTGGCGGAGTCTAGCACCCACAGCGAACGACTCTGATCTATGCCCGCCTACCCGAACACAACTCTTGCTCTCGGTGTACAGGCAGAGACGAGTTATACCATATTTTGGGGCTAAATTTATTAAAATTGACGAACCAAAAACTTATGCAATTTGAAAAAAAAAATATTTAAAAATACATGTGGATGTTATAAAAATGGTACAAAATGCACATTAAAGTGCGAGTAAATGTTTTTAAAATTGTTTCAAACACAAATACCTAAGGGTCTGTACATCAAACAAAGACATGTGTCTACTAGGTCATACAAAACAATACAAGTGCTCACAAAACTGAATTTAAGGGCTCACAATAGCCTACTGAATTCAAGAACCTAAGGGCCTACAACAACCAACTACACAAAGTCGAATACAAGGACCTAAGAGCCTACAACAACTGAAAGCAGGTGCATAGATCCAAAACCGAATTCAACAGTTTACAACTTACCAAATTCAAGTACCTAAGAACCTCCAATAACTGAATTGCATGTATGTCCTACAAAATCGAACACAAGAGCCTACAAAACCAAATCATGGAGCCTATCAACTGAATACATGTGCCTAGGTCCTACAAAATCAAATACACAAGCTCACGAAAACCAAATACAACTGCCCACAAAACAATAATAGCCTACATGGGCTTAGGGCTCATAAAACTAAATACAAATGCAAAGGTCATCCAAAACCAATATCCAGCCCTGACCAGTGGTGGATCTACTATATAACTAATGAACCTTAAGCTTCAAGGCCCCAATCCTCAAGGGACCTCTAAAGTTTTTCAAGTTTTAGCTACTAACGACAAATCTAGCTACATTTTGTTAAAATGTTGAGTTTTTAGGGATAGGCTATATCCCTATTTTTAGGAATACATTTTCACATTTTGCATATTTATTTTCAAATTAGTTTTGGTACATCTAACAATTTAGTGAGTTTTTTTGCTTAATGATTTAGCGGTATCTAGCTACTTTTCGACTAGCAATTTGTTGTGAAAGGACCCCCATAATAGTTCAAGTTTTAGAGCCCCAAAACTGTAGGTCCATCTGGTCCTGACTATGTTGATGAGATAATAATACATTCAATAAAATCATACAGTAGGCCTACCTGATCTGGTTCTTGGTAGACTGAAAGGTTATCTTCATTATTAAACTGGTCAATCAAATTCAACGTTCCCACTCCTACCCTGTCTTCTCTGTTAGTAGAAATCCAGCTGGATTCCACTTCGAAATTTAAATGTTCCATCCCTGCATCGGTTCCAGGGATTTCAGTGTCAAAACCCATTGGTCCTGCTAGCATACACAGAGAAGATGGTTCATCAAGTTCATAACTCATTTTTCTCATTTTGTCTGGTACACCGGATATAGAAGGCAGTGTAAAACTGTCAAAATTATCATGTTCGTCAGAAGAACTGGCTGTTGGCACCATGATCCTTGAAGCACTGTTGTCATTTGATGGACTGAAAACATCTTGAACAGGCTGATTCAGCAATGAATATAAGAGTTCTTGGCCTTCAACTGGGGAATACGATGCCGATTCGGAACCATAGGCAAAAGCACTGTGATAGCCTTCATCCGATGAACGCTTTGTTGTTTCTGTTCCTCTTCTGGAGTTTTGGAGTTGATTATCATTGTCGTCGCCCAAAGAAGAATCGTATCCTAAAGTGTCGATCTGCCATGGCGAAGCAACTTCTGTATTATAATCTGATGTTGAAGATGTTGCTTGAAGAAAAAACCCACATCAATTTTTATGACTTAATTGGAATTTCAAAGAAAAGCAACACCAATATAGCCTATAAATGTACTAAGAAACTCATTAAGTAAAGGTGATTTAGGTTGAAGCTATTATATTTATATAAATTTACACTAGAAAAGCCTAAAATTTCTTAAAATAAATGTCCAAAGATGGATGTACCCTGCAGTTCAACAACAAATAACAAAAGACACGAAAATGTCAAATAGTTTTGACCCACTCAAAACTCGAGTTTTTGAAGATATGAAAGATCGGATGGTGTTTGCTTTTTTCAGAAACAACAAGTCACCAATTACACACGGTACGAATATACGGTACGGAACCTTTGACCTTTTTATTTTAAACTTAAATATTTACCTGTACATGGGTTATCTTTATAGGCACCACTGACTTCTACAGATGCAGTGCGGAAAGCTGGTAGTGATAATTTAAAAACTTCTGGTGTGGCAAATACTGAAGATTGACTTGCAGCAAAGCTTGTGTCACTTTGAAGTTGCTAACAAAAAATGATGAAAATATTAGTTTGATAAGAAATATAACCACATAACATAAAGCTGAAATCACCGGTCATTTGAAAAATATTCACAAAAAAAATTGAATTGTTCAAGTTTTACCTTTGTAATATAGTCAGCAGGTTTAGCCATTTTAGAATCTGTTACAGAAAGTCATACAAAGAAATGTAGTATTAATTTTTACTTCATGTTAATGCAGTAAGCGTTTATCGAATTTTTCATTGCTTTCCTATTTTTATTTAGTTAATTTTGTTAAATTTATTTTTTTTTTTGTCTTAATATTTTAAGCCAGTAATTTTCAATCTAATGCAAAAGTATACAGTGCAACCTCTATATTCGGCAACCCAATATTCATCAAATTTTTTTTTTAGCAAAATAATGCTCCGAAATTCGTCCAAAAAATCTAATGTTCGTCACCAAAAGTCACAGTCGAGGTCACAAAAAGTCAGTTTTTAAGAAAAACAATATCATAAACTATTAAAAAGTAAAGTATGATGAGTAGGGCTTGGTAACAAGACTGGACTGGATTCACAAAGCATTTGCAATTGATTCTATATTCGTCATTTCTTCTAACCGAATAATGACGAATATAGAGGTTCCACTGTACAAAAAAGGAGATTATACATAAAATCAAGTAGTAACTCTGTACCAAAATATGTTTTACATTTCATGTAAAACTTTCCAATTATGGACAGTTTTAAGAAATAATAAGTTTTCATTGGCTTATAGTAATCTAAATGTGGTCCTCTTTCTGATATGTAAGTTAGTTGGTGAAACTTGCAATTTATTTGTTTTTTTGAGACAGTGTAATGTCACGTCAAAATGCATATAATTTAAAATGACACCTACTGTGACTGCAATAATGAACAAATGGCTTCAAAAAATTATGTTTTCCATAGTAGAAACAATAGATCAAAATAATTGACAGTAGAAAAGCAAAATGCTATCTGTTGGTTTAATTTGTTAAAAAATCACTTATTTCACAAATACAGTAGAACTTCACTAATCGGAACCCGAATAAACCGAACTTGAAGTGTTGTATACAAAACATGCTCCAATTTTTGGACGGTTCAATGTCAGAAGTGAAAATATGCGAATGATAATTATTTTATTTGCACTTTATAGCATACATCGTATTTTTATAATTTATGCAAATTACATATAAATGTTGAATTGTAATCAAGCTATTGTGGAAAATGTAAACTATAATTTGGGACAATAAGATAAACAGCGAATTGTAAACCCCATATTTTGGGGTAAATATGTTTTCATATTTAAAAAATCCTTGATATTTTATGCTGTTTTTGTACCTAAATCAAAATTATATATTCTATATATTTTTCAAAATCAATGTTTTTCTTCTTACAATATTTTTGTTTGGACTTTCCAAAAGTCTGCAGAATGCATTAAAAATATGGAAACTACAAAAGGTTGAGAAACATTATAAATGCAAGCTACTGGATTGAATTACTATGATAAACTAGGCAGAAATTTGTTGCCAACTTTTGTTTGTGGTTTATCTTGTTTGTTTTGTATTATTATCTTGCTGTTTTTGTTTTAAGGTTAGTGTTTAATTAGTTATCAAAATTTGATGTCATATTTTTTTAAGTTCCCTGTTGTTGTGGTTTCACAAGCCTTCGTGGCTTTTCTTCACCTCTTAATTTGTATTAAGTAGATATATGCATCTTGTTTGGTTTAAAATCAATAATAAATATAAAATATAAAATTTCTAGAATGTCAAGAAAGAAAACATTGTACCTTCATCTTCTACTTGGAAACTCAAACATTTCCTACAATTAGAATGAGACATTGTCTTATGGCCAGTGCTGGTGTCTTGATATTCAATAATATATCACCTAATGGTAAATAAATATTTAGACATTAACATGTTCATTGCCAGCATAAAACTTGTATTCAAATTGGATACCGTGTACTTTTAATTTTTCTGTTTTCAATACATTTAAACTATTAAAACTATTGACAACAAGCAAGTTCTTTTAAAAGTACATAACTTTACCAATAGCCTGTATAAGTCTTTGAACATAACCAGTTGACATGGTTATATTCTACTGAACATCATCTCTTCAAACCAATATAATTGGTGACAAATTGACTTTTGGTGTGTTAATAAAAAATACATTAATTAGAGCAAAAATGAAACATTGCTTAGCATTCCTAAGGTGTAAATAAAGCCTACTGCTGCACAAGTCTTAGACAAAAGTAGTTATGTAAGCTAAATTAAACTATTAGTATCAAACTAGTACTCACCAGTGAACATACAGTAGTAGCACAACCACATGAGATGACATGTGATGACAAGATGACAAAAAACCAACTGGGCTTGACAGTGAAGTTTCACTTTTCTAAAAGCTAGCTAAAAACTATCAAAACTAAGGTGATCAGATTTCCCAACCTCCAACTGGCTTGGGACAGAACCAAATATTCCCCACAAGACTGTGGATATTTGGTGGTTTAAAGTAAAAGTGGACTTTCTAAAACTTTTTGTTTTTTGATGTTGTTAGTAAAAAATAAAACAAACTTACAAAATTGACATTAAACCAAGGGAATGACAAAATTGGGATAAATTGATGTCCGAATTGAGCCTCAAATAAATCAGGACAAAGGTGAAAAACTAAATTGAGACTTTTCTAGAAAAATCAGGAAAAAGATGCAGAATTGGGACTTTTCTGCAAAAACCAAGACGTCTGTCTGGTCACATTATCACAACACTATACAGGTAGAATCTGCTAATACGGTGAGGTTGGGGACATGGGTGTAATCAGTTATGCGGTCGGGAAGGGGGGGGGGAACGAAAAATTTCACACAAATTTGTTGAAAAGTTTGTGTGATACTTTTTAATAGAAAGTATCAGGTTTTATCCTATCTAATAAAGGAGCACGACTTTCTTCCTCCGCCTCCTATTACTACTACTACTACTCACCAGTTATAGCCATTGGACAAGAAACATGTGGTTCTTCTTTTTGCACCTGGGCATAAAGAATAAATTCTAGAACTTTCTAGAACTTTCAAGAATCTTCTAGAAACTTTCACTGTGTAGCAGTGTCACTGTGTTTCTACTAGCGCCACCCCACCATGTGTGAAAATGCCAAAACTCATACCGAAATCGATACTTTAACTGTAACGAATATTGCGTTAAATGAATAAACAACTTTCTCGTCGTTTTTGACGGGCTATTCACTAGTGATTTATAAAACTTATATCACTTGTATGGAGTTTAAGGTTATTTTTCTGTACATTAAAATGTCAAATAATTTGACCCGCAGTGTTACAAAATTTTGGATTCAACATTTGGCCCGCTTGCAGAAAGAGTTCTCCATCCCTGAACGCGCTATTCGGAATTTTTTGGTAATAAAATAAAGTTTAATGGTATAATAGTGTAAAAACGTACGTCCAGTTTCTTTATAATATCCATTACGAGTTGGGTGGAATTACCACGTAACTCCAAAAATGTAGTTTTGAGAAAAAAGGCAAAAACTTTGTAGCTGTACTGAACAAGTAATTGTCCCGTTGGTGTAGGAAATAATTGGCATCTTTACATAGACCAGAGATGACATAAAAGACATAAAAGCGAACAAGAGCTAGAAGTGAGCCACTGATACCCAAGCTTTCAAGTTTTGAGATAATAAGATTGTGATCCACCTTGTCGAAAGCCTTGCTCAAGTAAAAGTAAAAATTATCCAGTTAGACAGTTTCTTCATAAGCTTCAAGATATAGTCAAGAAATGACACAAGGTTGTATGTCAAAGACCGACCTGAAGAAAACAGTGCTGCTGTGCTGAGGACGCATAAGTGGCTCAAGATGTGCCAACAAGTATTTGTGCAAGATGTTACCAAACACCTTGGCAAGAGTTCAGAGGACAGCAACAGGTCTGTAATTGCCCACATCTGAAGTATTGCTTCCTTTGTGGGCAGGAAAGACACACACAAATCTCCAGATCATAGGATAAGTAAGCCTACTGGTTTTAATGCAAATAGTAAGAATGATTTGCAGAGGAATAGCAAAGAAAGGAACAGGAGCCTTAATGTTAAATGGCGAAAAATCTGAGGTGGTGGTGAAGCGTTTTGCACAGTCGCTCAATCCCATACCATTCATTCATTAGACAACACCAGTAGAGGCAGCAGAGAGAATGGGTGATGTAAAGAGACAAAAGTTAGCTGAGGGTGCATGTATCATACAAAAAAGTAATGATCTTCGAAAAGAAACTAGCAAAGTACGGTAGTCATTGGTGTCTGAGGGCTCTGAAAAAATCTCACTATTACAAATTTGGTTGAGAGCTGACAAGAATTTTTAATTCTAAAACGCAGGTAGTCCCAGAAAGCCTGTTGGTGGGAGCAATATTTCTCTTCAAGTGTCTTCGCATAATTTTCATAGTCACAAATCTGAAGTGTTTTACAGTTTATTCAAAGTTCGCTGAAGTTATGATACAGACAAGAATAGAGTTTGTTTTGTTTTGTACATTCTACGAGTCATGAGTTTATGTTTGGTGGTAATTTTTTTAGCTCAGTAGAGAGAACCAGAATGGGAAACAAGCCTTTGATCGGACACTGCCCACTGGGATACATTTATACATAAAAGATTTGAGCTGTGTTTCGAAGGTACTAGCAGCAAAGTTAGGATCTTCAGTCAAGAATGGCAGATCAGTGAGCCTGCTGAACTGTGGTGGGCTCAGGATAATCTCCCAGCTTGGTGTGTGTACCAGATGCTGATTTCAGAATTCGCACAATTTTGCAATTGCAGTTGCCAATTATCCATCTCCACATACAGAAGAGGATTGAAAGAACCTGATGTAGTGAGCGTATTGTCTGCATTACTCTAAGTATTGGCAAGCACCAAGTGCGGCATGTTATCCTGACTGTATTAAGCTGTTTTAGTGTGCAGACTCATGAAGACAGTTCTTCAGATTGCCATAGTGTGCTGCTGTTTACCCCTTGCACAGGGAGATGCAGTATGTGGCACAAGGTACAACCAATAGGGTTTGCGAAGTGTTGTTGCACGAAGAACTCAGCAGCAGTATTTCAAAGTAATCCATATTTACAAAAATTCTTAAGTCGTAAATCAGATGTGAACCAATGTTTAATGATCTAAAAACACTATTTAATCTCAACTTTCTAAACATACACAATTAAATATACATATTTCTTCAGGCTTTTACAATATAAAATCAGAAAACACTTACTGATTAGTAGCATTTAATCGACTCCTTAATCTTTGAATTAGCTCAAAAGAGTTTCTCGCAGATGGAAAAATTAATTGGCATAGTGCCTTATCAGTAGGTTTTTACTAATTAATGTATTATAATGTACAACATAATTGTGACCGATGCTTACAACTCTCTCCAGTCGTGTATAACCTCGACGTGATGATTACATGATTTTCACATAGATAAAACATTATGTAGGAATAAAAAACTACATCTGTGGTAATCATTTACATATGAGAGAACAATATGAATATCACTTTAACACCATTAAAATCTTTTTAAAAAATTTATAATCAAGAGATTGACATCTCCAGAACAATCATTTGTAAAACGTAGTATCAAAAGTGAGGATTCATAAAAAATAAAATGGTCTCCTATCTAGTCAAGTCATTATAATGCGGCTTTAAGTATAGATGATGTCTGAAAAGTAATTGATTCGTTGTGACACTCTGTACACTAAAAATCACCCGGTGGAAGACTTTGCCCACTGTGCTATTATAGCGTTTAGTGTTCATGTGGCCATTTCTTAGGTGTAAATTAAAAGTCTTTCAAGCAAAAACAGAATAGCAGTTCAACCTAACAACATCTTCTGTTCAAGATTTGCCTTCAGACAAAAGTTTAGACGTTGAAGATGATTTTGCACTATCCATTCGATGATAATGAGGTTTCCTTTCCGATGACGGTCGATTGTATTCCAGATGATCATAACCCTCATTTGGGTCTAAAACTGAAATACATACATACATTGTAATGGATTTCATTCATTATCAAAAGGACTTAATATTAAAATGGTATGTTAACTCATACCATTTCTGTATGAGTTAACATACAGAAATGCTTTAATGAAAATAATTGCCAATAGGTGAATTGTTTGTTTTTGTTTTTTTTTATCAATAATTTAATTCATTATCTACCTTTATCAGCATTTTTGGTCTTGACTTCATCATAAAGGTGATTTGAAACTAATTTGTCAGGCACTTTGAGATCTTCAATGCTTGAATAAAGATTGGGATTGTAGGCTTCTTCGTGAAAATTAAGTTTCGCACTACTTATTCCTCCAACTGCACCTAAGTTAATGAAGACAATTGGATTTACAATGCTAGGTATATATGATTAACATAGTTTCAAGAGAATGTATTTCCATACCAGCATCAGGAGGATCGTCATCTAAATCTGCTAATTTAGCCTTTTCAACATTTTTTGCCGATGATCCACTAGGTGCTATGTCGTTGTGAATTTGTTTCAGTGCGCCATTAGCTAGAGAATTGTTCAAATTGGTATTCATGGCAACCGACTGGTATGTGTACACTGGATTATCAAAATGTGTTGGATCTGAAAAATAGGTTTTTTAACGTTAATAAATATATTTATAAAATATAAGACTTCATTCATTGTAAACTCAGGTAATAACAACAAATGTATTAACAAAGTGATCTGTAGGCCTACATATTTAAATGATTTTTAAAACATTTTGCATTATTTACTGTTCAACGCAGTTTTTTGTAAAAAATTCTTCGCCCACCAACCTGAAACTAAAGTTTACCAAATTTAAAAACAGAGCTGGCAGTTTACTGCACCGAGCCCTTCAACTGACTTAATTCAGAGTGTGATAAAAAAGTCTTCAATGTTTTGCGCCTAGGATCACCCCAAAGAACTATAACACGCCACTATTCTTAATAACATTTGCATACTCTGCACAAGTTTAAATGAATGCTCATATATGTTGACAAAGTACATAACACAAAAATTACCTGAATTTCCCCGTGGATCTGCAGTATACCTACAAAGTAATAATAATAAAACAAATTTTTTAGAACAAAGCTGATGTGAACACTAGTAAATCGACTTCATGCAACACTTATCACTTACGTCACATATGCAAGTTCCTGTTTTAAACGTTTATTCCGCCTGTGCAAATACACAATAGCTCCCAATGCAAGAATGATAAGAAGAAGTGCGATGATGATGCCTACCACCATCCAGGATACTACAGATGAACTCTCGTTTGATGTATTTTCTGTGTTGGGTTGTCTAGCGACCTGAGAATCGGCCAAATCTTGAACAAAATTGATAACAAAACATTTATTGGTGCTGACAATTGCAATTGAAACAAAACACTAAAACGTTCAATAATTTGCTCACATATGTCGCAGGCTTCGCCGCCATAACCGAGTCTACAAACACACCCTCGTATTGGATCGCAGACAAAGTTTTCAGTCTTGCACGTGCAAGCACTCATACATTGAAGTCCAAAGTAACCCTCAGGACAAACTATAAATAAAGCATATCAAATTTGTTAACAAACAACAAAAAATATTAAAAAGTTAATTTCTTATATCAATTTGTACCTTGTGCGCAGCTTGGTCCCATCCATCCAGGTTGACATCGACATTCGCCATCAGATTGTCGACAACCGCCATCATTTTGACACATGCATTTTTGAGAGCAGTGAAATCCATATGTACCATTGGGGCATACTACAAAATTCAAACGATACTATTTTAAACTCAATTATATAAAAAACTACAATAACGTGTTTCATCCTATATAATATTACAATTTTAATATTAAAATTTTATTTCATTACAATAGCTAATTGAGTATTCCCATATAGAACAGCCCTTTTAATTCACCCTGCATGACATTGGAATTATATGCTATTCAATAGATACAGGTGCTTTAAATTTTCAAACAGAAGGTACACTGCAAAACTTACATTCGCTACAATCTTGTCCAGTCCATCCTGGATAACATCTGCATGCGCCAGATTTCGGATCACATTCCCCTTCTTTCTTGCACGCACATTTGCTTCTGCAGTTGAAACCCCATCTACCTTGAGGACAAGCTAAAAGAAATGCATAAATGTTTCACTGAATGAAATAGCTAAAACATATACACATAATAATAACAATAAAATAATTATATACTCCACATTTAAACTACAAAGGTCAATTAGTGTGTGACATTCCATTTGAGGTACATTGAAAAAATACATTCACAATACATTGGAAATAAATTTTGGAAATTGAAAACACGTTTGATACAATAATACATCAAACCATGAAACTGCCGATATTACTACTATAGTACAGCTTATGTATAGTATCCACATACATTAGTGTATCATTTTCCAAGAAGTGTAACAGTGTAACGGAAGTGTAACACCAAGATCTTTACAGTTTGTATCCAAATAATGGAATAGTAGGCTCAAAACAACATTATACGTACATTCGTCACAGTTTAAGCCTGAAAACCCTGGTTCACATAAGCACTGGCCAGAAATATGATTACAATGACCATCGGAATTGGGACAGACTGGACATTCTTGAGCACAATCCTGTCCAAAATATCCTGCAGAACATTCTAAATAATAACAAAAACAAAAGAAACCTACGTTTGTAAAAGTACCAAATACAACTTTTACAACAAGTTCAATAAGTCAATCTTACTTTCATTGCAGTCACTTCCTGTCCATCCAATAGAACAAGAACACTTGCCCGTATGAGGGTCACACGAACTATTGTTCTTGCAGTCGCACGTGTTTTCACAATTGGTGCCGTATAATCCCATCGGACAGTTGGTTTCACACTTTACACCTGAAATTGTTATTTATTACATTTACTGTATACCAACTCCTTTGCATAATTTATACAATTGTCTATAATTGTCTAAACTATAGTAGTGTTAATTAACTCAGAATCTATTGTACACTGGCAGATTTATGGGGGGAGGGGGAGGGTTCAAACCCCTCCCAGAGCATGTTTAGTTAGTTGACGTGTTTAATGTTGCTTGAACATTTTCTAGGGAAAAAAAAAAGGCAAAAATTGCTATAGTGTGTATTTTTTGTGTCTAAACATTCATTTTGAGCTTGATTTGCCATGAAAACAACAATGTTTAAACATATTAGTCATGAAATTTCAGGTGCCCCCCCCCCCTCCCTAAGAGCTTATTATTCTAAATCCACCACTGCTATTGTATAAACAAAACTTCACCTTTCCATCCAGCTTTACAAAGGCATGCTCCAGTTACGTGATTACATCCCATAGCATGATCCCAATCGCAAGTGCACTGTTGATTGCATCGAATGCCGTATTCTTTTTCCTGGAATTAACAAAATTATAATCTTTTTATGTATTTTTTTACCGGTGTTTAGCGAAATATTTTACTAAGCTTTTATAATTACCTCACACTGCTTAGTGCAAAATTCTCCAGTGTAACCAGCTGGGCAAATGCATTCCCCAGATTTTGCATGACATGTACCTTCATTTTGACATTTACATTGCTGCTTGCATTCTTTACCATACAACCCCGCAGGACATGGAAGGTCGCATTGCATACCTTGCCAACCTATACAAAAAATATATACATAAAAATAAATGAAAATAAAATGCTAAACTATATGAAAAATACAAAAAAACCACCGAAAACTTTGAAACAAAAACTCACCAGCCTGACATATGCATCTGCCATTTTCATGCGCGCAAACAGCGTCATTTTGACATTTACAATCATGTTGGCAATTTTGACCGTATTTCCTTTCTGGACATTTATTTTCACACCTATTAAAAAGGGAATGAACCATTGTGGTTTAGCCTTACAGATTAAATCGTTCACCAACATAGATTTGTATTAATAAAAATCATCATTACTTTTCTCCAATATAACCAGGAGCGCACATGCAAGTCCCGTTCACTGGGTTACAGTAAGCACTATTCTCACAATCGCATAGACCTTGACATTTGTAACCAAAAGTGTACATTGCACAAGTACGTGAGCAAGTTTTTCCACTCCAACCTGGTTTACAATCACATTCACCTGTTCCTGGGTGGCAACTACATAAAATTAAAAATATTAATTTTTAGTAATTTTTATTACCTGAAAAAAAATAGAGATCTAAAAATGAAATTAAACATAAACTGGAACACTTACGATACTGTATTTTCAGCAACGCAGGAGCATATTTCAACGCATCCACTACCAAAAAGATGTTGGGCACATGCTACAAGAAAAAAAAATACATATATATTACAAATATTTTAAAATTAAAATTTATATACAGTAAGTCTCAAAACAGTTTAATTTTATAAGTAATATAAAATATGCTTTGAAAATTACAGTCTTGTGTTTTCTTTTACTGATTCAAACGTTATGTTCAAAACAAATAATATTTGGACTACCCTGTACACTACAAGCTAATGATACTAACCTCTCTTTTCACACAAGGTTCCAATAAAACCATCCTCGCATGTACATTTTCCATCGATTGGAGAACAAGTACCATGATTACTGCAGTTGCAGGAACCGAAACAGTTCGAACCGAATGTCCCGCTAGGACATATTTGTTGACACTAACATTTAAAATGTCCACAATTAACTATAAATATATACAAAATTCTATATGACAGCATAGATTACAACAAAATATTTAAACCCTACCTTGTCTCCTCTATAACCTGCTTGACACATGCAGCTTCCCGTTAAATGGTGACACGACGCACCATTGAAACACTCGCACGCTTCAGAGCAATTGTTGCCAAAGTATCCTTCGGAACATGGATTTGCACAGACTTCGCCCTAGAATAATTACAAGAAGTTCATTGTTAATGAACGATGTAATTGGAAACTTATACAGGGTGTACCTGAAAGGTCTAGTCAAATTTTAACCACAGATCCATCAATAGAGTTCATATGAACATGGTTCTGAAAATGCATAGGCCTATTCATTTGCATACCACGATTATGAGACAATAGCCCTATGCATTTACATGATTTCACCTTGTGTTCTCTTGAAAGGGAAGCATTTCCGAACCCATGTTTGTTTTATTGCGTTGGATAAAATTTTACTAGACCTTTCATGATCACCCTGAATAAAAAAACACACAAGTAAAATAATTGAACAAAAACAATCATATTAACCATCCAACCAGGAGGGCAAACACATTTTCCGGAAATGTGATTGCATACGCCACCATTTTGACAGGAACATGGTGACATGCATTCTTCTCCAAACATACCTTCTGGACACTTCTCGTCACACCTGAAGTATATATCAGAAATATTCACCAACATGTAGTTCAAGTTTGCAATATGTAAAATTCACTTTACAGTAATAAAAACAATTACTTACAGTGGTCCTTTAAAACCAGGGGCACATTTACAGGCGCCGCTAATGTGATTACACATCCCTTTGTTTGTACAGCGACAACTTTCTTTACACCCATCACCGTAGAACCCATGAGGACATTTATTTGTACATTTGTCACCTTGCCAACCTTATAAAATACGAAGATGTTGAAAACTAAAAATAATTCAAATTATTCATCTCATAATTAAATCAAGATTTTACCAGGAGCACATGTGCAATGTCCATCGAATGGATCGCATTTAGCACCATTCCCGCAAGGACAGCTTTGGTCACATCCTGCACCCCATTTGCCATCAGGACAAGCTAAGAAAAAATTCGTATATGTACAAACTATATATAATACTAAAACATCACCCAATAACATTTTTTTTTACAAATTTACTTTTTTGCATTAAAAACTTGTTTACTTACATACGCTACAAGTCGGACCACCGTAACCAGGATGACATTTGCATTTGTCGGGAGCTATGCACGTCCCATGAATGCATGCATTTGAACAAACAGCTGTGTAGAAATAAAATATTAAGCAAATACAGATGTGTAAAAATAAAATATTAAGCAAATACAGCTGTGTATTTGAATATGAATAACGCCTATGAAGTACGACATGTGAATAACACATATGTAAAACTTACGAGTGCATCGTCCAACGCTGTTTTCAACAAATCCTTTACAGCATATTTCAACGGTTCTATTTTCTGTTTTAACTGCCGTTCTGTATCCTGTTGTATATGCTATTCTGTAAAGTCAAACACATTTATATGTATCTAATTTCATACATTTATAATGTCAAAAGTATTCTTTTAATAATAGTGAATGTATAATGCATACTTGTATTTTGTACATCTAGGTGGTACAGCTAAACACCACGTATAAGTTCTAACTTGATAGGGTTTTTGGTATGATTCCTTGAACGTTGTGATATAACTGAAATAAACAGAATTCAAGCAATTTAAATATAATTTATATACTTCACTGTAGAAAAAAAACACAAAAGTTTTTTATTACTAGAAACTATTGTGTTCACAACTGCTCACCCACGAAGCATGAGTCAGTTAACTAGTTATAAATAATCTCAACCCTAGTGAAATGAGATAATACGATTGAAAATAGATCTACACAATTTTATGTAAATGTTTACAGCAATTCTAGTTAAAGCAAAATTGTTATAGTTTGATAGTTGATAGTAGTATAACATAACACATTAAAGCCCTAATATACATTGGACACTTGAATTTTCTGCATTCCATAATTAATGAGCTATGTTTAGCCTCGAGTTAATCATTCAGCAATGTTAATTAAATTTTAAACTAATCATGACAAATTACAAGAAACCGAAAAATAAAAAAGGATTCTAATTAAATTTAAATGTTAATTTCTACTACTGGTGTAGTCATAGTTCCATCCACAAAAAAATACAACAAAAAACTATTTAATGGAAAAATACCAAATTTCAGAGTGCATATAGTACTATAATGTGAAATAACATATATTATACGGTAACACCAAATTAATATTTTGGTGTAAATGGTAAATCATGATCTGGTATAGCTTATATTCCAATATTAGCAGAATGAAAAATGATCAAATGTTGCAAGGTATAATTACAGTATATCACACTAATTATTATCAAACTAGTAAAAATAAAACACTGGACAGGCAACCAAGTAATTCAAATACAGAAATGTGCAGTGGTGGACAGTAGTTGAACTACGGTACTAGTTAAACTACTTTTACAGTAATTACTAGGTAGTTATAACTACAATATGTAAAGTGATTACAACTACATAGTAGTTTAATTACTTTAAATGGTAGTTAACTACATAGTTTAACTACTACCAATAACGCTAATAAATAACAACTGTAAATTTTCAGAAATCTGTAGAGTGCCTTTTTAGTATGGCAGGTCAAATACTTACACCACGAAGGTGCAAGACTTCTGACAAATTGTTTGAAACGATGTTTATTTTACATGCATTCCTCCTATTTTTATACTAGCCAGTTGTCA
>JAQIWH010003321.1:0-20438 GCA_034695005.1 Cryptops parisi | reverse complement strand
CATCCTTACCAGAGTTTGATACAGTGTAGAAAGCAAATCCAAACAGGATTTGCCCCTCACACCGTAAGAGTTTTGGTGGGACGAAATGTGGGAAAGACCGCTAACCTCCCTAAACAACAGCTTGTCAATTACTTTCACGATGAAGGGAAAGGATGCTATTGGCCTAAATGAAGGAAAGTTTTGTATTGGGCCTCCCTTATAATGTGGAAATATAGTTGCAATTTTAAACTTTGATGGGTACTTAAAAGTATCAGTAATGATGTGCAGAATTAAAGCAATAAGCTGTATAACACCTGGCTTGATTTTTTCAACAACAGCTCCATTTAATATATCTTTTGAAAATTGTTGTTTAGAGGTAGAAAAGTGTGAAATGGTTTGACTTATTTCTTCATGGGTGAAAACAGGGGGTGCCTCATCCTGTGAAATAATTGTCATCTGACATGGATTAAAAGTTAATTTATTTAAATGAACTGGATTATTACACCATTTTAAATAATCACGATTTTTTAGTGGATCTAAAGTAACTCGTTTCTGGGTATTTTCGGATTTAATGACTTTCCATAAAAAATTTTTTTTTTTGAAGTAGGAACATTTACTGTTTTTAACTGCTTTTTTATATTTGATTTTTGCCTGTTTTAAACTGTTTCTATTATCAGGAGAGGGAGAAACATTGGCGGTAAAATAAGCACTGTTAAGTTTATGTTTTAACGAAGTTAATTCCTCATTCCACCAGTGTTTGTGTTTTTTACGAATGTTGTTACCATAATTAGCGGTTCGGACAGTCAATCCGTGTGTTAACATACAGTTAAAAATGTCATTATAGATTTCATCAATTAGGACATTGATATCATAACCGTAGTTAGTTGACCATTGATTAATATGAGAGATAATAAATTGATTTACCAACTGCCAATTCACATTTGTATAATTGTAGATTATTATTTTTTCATTTATATTTTCTTTGACAACTGGAACGATATTCAAGTTTATGGACACATTATGTCCAAACAACAAATTTTTTAGATGATTAAATGCACCCGTTGCTACAACATGGCAGATGTTTAAAACATACAACTACATGCGATTATTTGTGAAAAAACTGAAAGGCCGGACAATGGTATACTCGAAAATTAAGAATAATTCAAATTTAAATAATAGAATCAATATCGTCATTCCGTCAGTGACGATATGCCAAATAGGAAATAAGTCTTTTTGCGTGTCAATATAGATGAAATTCTCGATTCATACGTGTTTCTTATAACCGCTATAAAACTAAAGAAGTTATCCAAGATGCACGTTATATGATTTTATTTCAACGAAATAATAAGAAAATTTTCGCTGTTAATGTCATTCTGCCCGGTTGCAAAGTGCAAACTGATTGAATGTGTTGCACTTGCCCCTTTACTGTGCGTTTGCGCCACGTGTAGGGCAAAAGGTATTCATGTTAGGATTGTCTGCTGCAGTTTGGCTATTTCATGGCGATTTACGTATATGTAATTTTCGATTTATACGAAATTTGCGCAGAAAGTAACTCGCGCCAAAATCAAGTACCGGTTACAATCTGTATGGGAATTCAAGTTGGAAGCCTTAAGTCATCCCGCACACTACACCACACCTCACTACACACATACAGTCAAACACAAACACAGTAATAATTCATAAAAAAAAAAACAAATAGCACAATGTTGCATAAAGTAAAACACTTACTGAGGTTATATATAAGAAATATTTCGTCGACATCTACTTAGTGATGCACGTGTCAACTAATTCTGCTTCACCCTGTTATATAGGGTCAAATAATGCTTATATTTTAACGCGTCGACCACTGACATTGTTTTGGTGATCATCTCTAACGCTAAGCCAAAGAGATGTGTTAATACTTGTACAAACATTTTGTAAAACCATTTTAAAAACCCGTGTTTTCCACTTTAATCACACACCATGTATAGTTTACCCAAAATCCTGCAGCTTACTAACGTGAATGCAAAATGCATAAATTACAAAGACTATGATGTAACCAAGTCATACCAATTACGCCATCGTTTACCAAGAAAATGGAAAGCCATTCAAACATGACATTGGTCCATCCCTGAGGCTAAATGATGTCCCTACATCATCCACTACAAAAGACCGTGAACTCATTTGCATTTCCTTAGCCACAAATTATTCATCATTCTCTTAATAACAACTTCATTGAACGCCTGAAGAGTCGAGTTGCTTCAGATAACTTCCCAGGTGAAAATAATGGAAGAGCGGTTCACCTTCGTTTCTTTTAACCAAGAAAAAGAAAGAACCACAAATGCCTGGTGGCAAGAACCCAAAGGGGCAAAACCACAACAAAAAACGAGGCGTCCTTGGAAGGCCAACGTCAGGTAGATGATGAACCCCCTCCGTAGAAGTTCCTCGGGGCTAATTCTGCTCAGCAGGAGCTGAACGGAAGAATGTCCGAAAAAATTATATCTCCCTCAAACTCCCCCAAAAGTGAAATGGCAAACACACACAAAAAAACGATGTTTATCATCACTTAAAATCGATGGCAGTAGACCAACGAGGAAAGAAAAATACTTCGAATGAAAAAATGGGAGAGAAAAAGGGAAAGAAAAATAAAAAATGAGGTGAGAAACTTCCAACAGAGGCAAGTGGAACTTTTTTCAGACTGGTTTCTGGTGCCGCTGTTGACAGACTAATTGGGAGTGAATTGCTCGACTCCGCCTACCATCATTTTTTCTTCCTTTCTTGAGAAGACCAGTGTTGTCTTTTTTTCCACAATCACCTTTGCTTCCCATCGTTTTGAGGTCAGTTACACCGACCACAGGTCCGAACTTCGATATTCCGTATTTTCCACCAACAGATGCGCAAGCGGCTATAGTTGGTTACGGAATCATCCAGTAGTGGCCGTCTTCTACATCAGTTTTCTTCGATCCATTCCATCCTTGACCTCGGCACCGAGTGGCTAGCCATCACGTGATTTGGACGAAGGAAGGAGGCTACGTGGAGGCGGAGTCGAACGACCGACTGTGCATGAACTTGAAGTTAACTTGCAAACACCTCTGGGAACTCAACACCACCTACGCAACAAGGCTGGTAAAAAAATACCATCAACAGCAGCAGCATGCTTTCCCCATGTCCATAAACCACAACCCTTCCCGTAAAAATGTTCTTAATCCAAACAAGTCTGGATGCACCCGTGCTGAACGTCTTCCCAGCCGCCTGGATGACTGGTGGGAGTTAAGCCACATGGACTTAACTCGTATCTGGTGAGAGATGCCAGGTGATAAGATTCAAACTATAAAGTCAGCCAGCCGATTTTAACAACCGGCCGAATTTTTTACTGTTTTTCGCCTTCTTCGGTTGTGCATCATCATCATCATCACCCACCGTCTGGAAAACCGTAATAAATAATCTCCATGAGCCCCGAGCTACGGTCCAAACAGAAATCAAACTAGCTTTCGAAGAAAACTGCCACCAACAACCCCCGACCCTTCACCTTTAAGTCGCTGTTGCCTCCTCCTCGCACCCTTTCGGATTTCCCAAAGCGCTTTCCAGCAGTTCTGCCAAACCCACCAGCACCATACAGAACAATACCTATCGAAAAATCCGACTAAAGGGACTATGTAGAAAAAACGACCGGAACAACTCAGAACCATGCTGTCAAACCACCAGTAGGGCTTGAATCACCGCCCCCGCAAACCCACGTGTCAAATACTGTGAACGTTCCCATGAGTTCGTTTCGCCACCCGTCTCTGTTTTGGCTGCTGTTCCTCGTGGTTGTCATCCTGTTATATCTTGACTGGGCAGCTGCTGAAGGAGGCAAACAGCAGCGAAGGAAACATCATAGAAGGAGAGGTAGGTAGGTACAGTACAGGAAGGCAAGTGAGTAGGTAGCGATATACATCAACACAAGTGTGGCTCCTAAAAGTTAAATACGTTCAAACGATGTAATGTCAAAACATGTAACCCGGAGCATTGATTCCATTTTCACGTAACACTCACAGATTGATATACTATACAAACTCACGTTGCAATTCTGATAGGCTACCACCAGCTTTGCAGTTTACAAACTTTTGCAGTAATAAATTGAATTTTGTTTCAGTTCAGATTTCAACATTGTCACATTAGTTATACTCGTACCTCCTATTGAAACTACTGTACTACATAGTTGTGCTAACGTTTCGAATATAAAATACAGTTCAGAAGTAAAAACTTATAAATTAGTATATTTTTAACTGAGGTACTTGTACATTACATCAATACTTATGACCCAAGGTTTGGTAATGTTGTATAGTTAAATATGTTTATTTTTTTAAATATTTATGATCTGGTATTTCTAGTAAATATGTCAACCACATGTATTAAGTGATGACATTCCTCTTGAGTATTGTATATACCGCAATTAACCGTATACTGATATCGTGTGTGGGTTTTTTACGATATCTAAATTTAACCAGAAACAGACTGACAAAAATGGAAGTATATTAAAATATCACTCGTAACAATTCAACCTTGAAATATGCTGGCACATATGACATTGTCCTAATTAAAAGAGCGTATAAAAACATTGTAACATTATAATTACACGTTATACAAGTTCCACAAATAAAATCATTTCACTACGGTACTGACGTTGTAGAATACAAAAGTAGTTGCAATAATTTCATGGACGATTTGAACAGTCCACAAGATATTGTTACGACAGTATTAATCATCACCTATTCACGTTTTAAAAGGCAACCCATCTATTTTGGGTTGACCATCAATTTCCACAATAAGTATAAATATTACACCCAATTAATTAAACAGTAGCTTAAAGTAATGTCAATAACTTATTCGGATTGGAATTCCTTGCACATCCGTATCAGAAAATTAGCTTTCTGTTATGAATCTAATAGAACAATTGTTGTTACAAAATTTCACAAATGTTTATTTAATTACATTAACTTGATTGATTAATTGTTTTTATCTTATTTGTTTTTATGATCTGTATTACGTTTTATGACCCCTTTGGGTCGAAATTCATTAAAATCAAATCAAATCAAATCAAAACTGTATTTCCCCTAAGAAGTTTTTCTTTATTTTTAAACAATTGGCCAGAAACGTTTAAATTTGTTTTAACATGACTTTTTTTTATGTAATTCTGGTTTTTATTCTAATGCCAACCTGATCTAATCTTGATATTTAGAAAGAGTACTAAGTACTAGCAGCCTACTAGTTATGACACTTGTGTGTCCTACATTGTAACTAATGTAGCACAAACATTCGGATCTTATCTAGTGTCATTGAAAACGGCACGAATTTCATCATAATAACATTCTTAACGCCATAGCATTCGATAACTATCGACCCCCAGAAATAACTGTTGTTTATTTAATTTCTAATTGCAGATGAGTGCATCTTAGGTACTCACGAGTGCGACACTAATGCAGTCTGCAAAAACACCCGAAAATCTTACAGGTGTCACTGTAAGCCAGGTTACGAAGGCAATGGAAAACATTGCGAAGGTTATATTTGAAACCCTCATTTTTTTAACTTTTCTGTACTTGATCGGCACCGTCTTAATTATGGGTGAAAAATGAATCTTTTAGATAAAAATGAGTGCAAAGTTAGAAATGGAGGCTGCGTTCATAGATGTAACAATCTACCAGGAAACTATTCGTGCACTTGCCACGAAGGATTTCAGTTAGACAAAGATGGCCACAACTGTATTGGTAATTGAAATGATACTTTTATGTTGCAATTTTCAATAACGGCTAATAGCATTGAGAGTATTCAATAAATGTGACAAGAAAACCAAACCATTTCAGATGTAAACGAATGTATCAGAAAGAAAGGTAGTTGCGAACATCATTGCGTGAACACCATTGGAAGCTACGAATGTCGATGCAGAGAGGGCTATACCATAGATCCTGATGGACGAACTTGCAATGGTAATTTTTGAAAAATGCTTCTAACGTGTGGATAAGTGCCTCTGTTTGTATTGCTGCAAATTATTAAATTGTGTTTTATAGTGGGCTCTTGGTGTAAAGAACAAGGATGTGCTCACAGTTGCACAAAGACCCAAACTTCGTACGTTTGCTCGTGTCGCCCAGGCTACATGTTGGCTCCAGATGGTCGTGGTTGTCTCGAAACATGCGCATTAGGTAATGGAGGTTGTCAACACAGATGTACCAACACTCCAAGCGGTCCAGTTTGTACGTGTCATTACAAATATATGCTCAATCTCGACAAGAAAAGTTGTAATCGTAAGTCACTACTTTCAAAGAGTTGCTTTCACCTCGACTTTCATTCGTCTTAACTTTGGTCAATAAAATTATTTTTTTCAAGCAACCTGTTCAATCAACAATGGTGGTTGTGATCGTAGATGTACCACAACTCCACAAGGTTATGTCAAATGCAGCTGCCCTAATGGATTTCTCTTGCATAGAGATGGAAGAACTTGTCTTGGTGAGATACCAATGTGCTATGTACTATTGTACATGCTAATGTGAAATGTACAAGTTTTTCCAATAGTAGTCATAAAACAACTGTTCCTCAATTCCTTTTCTACTATACTACACTTAACTATAATACAGTACTTTATTATGATACATCTAAAAGGCGAGCAGTTTACAACCACCTTTAAATGTATATAGTCTTTTTGTTCATGGTCTTCTACTCTGTACATATTACATTTTGTTCTTTTAATATTTCCTAACTCAACTTTGCCTTTTTCTGATGACGTTTTGTTAGTTTTTAAAGTTACAATTTTTTATGTGAAACGTTTTTTATTTAGATATCAATGAATGTGATGACAATAATGGTGGATGCAGCTACTTGTGCCAAAACAGCATTGGCAGTTTTGAGTGTCTGTGTCCAACTGGATATAAGCTACTACCAGATGAAAGGACATGCCAAGGTTCAAACCAAATATCCAATATTCGTTAACCAAATCAACAACAACGGACTAAAGGGTGATTTAATTGTTTTAGAATTTGATGAGTGCAGTATCAATGGAACCTGTGACCACATCTGTATCAACCTACCAGGAAGTTATGAATGTAGATGTCAAGATGGTTACGAGAACTATGGATTAACACACTGTGGTGGTAAGGACTGTCAATCATCAATTTATTGTCTTAAATATGCAAATTTCAGAATACATATGAACAACTTTGTATATTCAGATATCAACGAATGTGTCCTCAACAATGGTGGTTGTCAACATTTTTGTGTCAACAATGAAGGGAGTTTCTATTGCACCTGTAGAACAGGTTATCGACTTCTTCCCAATGGCAAGGACTGTGTTGGTAAGGACCTGTTCTGTTAAGAGTGCACTTATTTCTGAATAGCCTCGGTAAATATTTCTACATTTTTGGTCAATCTTAGAGCTCGATCCTTGCAATGCTGATAATGGATCTCCTAACAAGATTTCAATGGCATGCACCAGTAATGGATTCTTTTCGGACTGTATTTCTCGATGTCTTACAACTTCCAGACTTACTACTTCAGCTCAAGAACCTGATGTTCCTTCATACACCTACACATGTGGCACTGAGGTGGGCGAAAATCAACGTGTTTGTACAGGTGCAAATTGATAATACAATAACCTAGTTTATCTAGCATTTTATCAAGAAAAACGGTGTTTTCACTAGCCAGTAATCAAACGCTTTTAGTTGCCGGGTGTGTTTAGTTTTTAGACTACAGCAATGAATTAGATGACGATGTGCTTTTGCGTTTTCACCATTCTCTACGTTGTCTTGAATCAATAAAAACTCTTTTAGAATTGAGCAATGGAAAATTATGTTCGGATCCATCAAATGACACTGCATACTTCCATCGAAGAATGAGTATGGAGTTTCCAACAGACAGCTGTTATTTAAAAGAACGTCCTTCCACCAGAGCCACTGGTAAAAAATATTTTAATGGCAAATACCTTTCGTATTTCACAAGTTACTAATAGCCAATTTTCAATATCCTAAATCAGAACCAACTGCAGGAAGCATAATATGTTTGTCTCTTGGTCACTTGGTGTTTCTTCGAATCAAATGCTCACCACTAGATCCCTTGTTTCGACATCGAAAATCTACCGGATTTCACGTGACTAATGCTAAAAAAGAAGAATCAGCACAACTCGTGCAAACATCCATCGTTAAAATTGAGATGGACGTCAAAATGAACTTTGAATCACCAACAGGTATGTGGAATGTTTGAACACTATTTTCGGAAATTTAACGTAGAAGTGTAGACTACTAACATATATCCCTTGACCTTCTTCCAGCAAATATTCCGAAGAATCATTAAGGGTACTTACTTATTAACTTCACTCAGTTTTCGTTTTATAAACAGATGATTGTGATCAAAGATGTACCAGAAATAAAGCAGTGAGGAAGTTCAGGCAATACATGTTCAACCTGAAAAACATCATCAGCAATGATAGTTTCTCTTTTGCGTAAGAATTCAGTCTTTGTTATATAAATTGGCCAATGTAGTAAGGGATCTAAATGTATAATAAACTGTGAAATAAAATGCAAATATTTCACTCACTTTAGGCATGAAGACAAAGAATACGTTTTACTTAGTCATTTTTCACTACCCAGTAACTCATCAAGCAAAAAGTGTTCTAAAGGACAGATTGTTCACCAAGATACTTGTAGTAAGAAATTGTTTTACTTGACTACAATTTGTATTGGTGTAATTGCATAATACACTGAAATTCCTTTTTGACACCTTGTTTCAGTTTCCTGTAAACCTGGAACCTTCTTCGACGTTGCTGAAAAACATTGCAGACTCTGTTCTCCAGGAACATTCCGACAAAACGAGGAAGATTTCAACTGTAACCCATGCCCATTAGAGAACTCGAGGAGTCAAGAATGGGAATATGGAGCCACCCGATTATCTCACTGTGGTGGTAAGTCGATTATTCCCACTTTTTATGCCATCTCTGCGCAATATGTCACATGTGTTCTTGTATCTCTTAGGACAATGTCCTGCAGGGTATTTTTCGAGTGATGGCTTCGAACCATGCATTCCATGCATTGTAGGAACCTTCCAACCTGAATCTGGGCGTTCGAATTGTATCACTTGTGGACAAGGAATTGTGACTCTTTCACAAGCATCAACACAGTTTCACGACTGCCTTATCAGAGGTATTATAACTTATCTGGAAGTTAATGTAGGTTAATACTCCATATCTTCCAAGTATAAAGAGCTAGTCAGTAAAGTAGCTTAGACATATGAAAATATCGTTAATTATAAGCAAACCCATACAAAATAACGGGTAGATCATGTTATATTATTCAAGCACATTTACTGTTTACAGTCTGTTATTGTGGTACTTAAGCTGCTCATTATTATAATTTATTGCAACATTATTTGATCTCACTGATTACACTCAAGTTGTTATGGTGTAGTTCCCATGGGCACTCCAAGCGTTCCACACAACTCCTGCTGATTAATATAGAGGGTGTTGCAAAAGTCCGTTTACGGTCAATTATCTACAGGAACATTGCTCCTAGGATGATAAGGTTGATGTACTAAAAGAGGGAACCATCTGTGGCTAATCCAATGGTTCTAACGAGAATGGCCTTGGCCCTTGCGTTTAAGCTTATTTCAATTTGTAACTTTTGTAACATTTGGAAACCATAAGAGATATGAATGAATATATACGAACTTAGAAGTAAATTGCAAGTTGCAGGAATCATCGAAACTAACCAAATGCACCAAACGGATCGTAATAGCTATATTAATTCAAAGGTTATAGTCAAAATAAGATCAGCGCAACGCAGAGAAGTGAACGACATTGCAGAGAAGCACACAAGGGACGAATTCTTGGGTAGTCTTTCTTTTCTGCCTGTTGATGAGTACGTCGTATGCTTTCACACAATAGGCATTCAGTGGCCTTGTTTACTTCTTTGCAGTACTGATTATTATTCGAGAGCGGTTATTATTTCTCTATTTCGAGCAGACCTATGCAGTGTAATAGGAATTCTGCCAGGAATCGTGGGAAAGCTACAGGTACACAATGTAGCACTGCCAGTTCGTGTTCGTTCACATAGCATACCACATAGTATATTGAAGAACTGAACTGTTAAGTCGCATGAAGTGGATTTACGTTTGAGTAACCAACTAACCAATGTGGGCTACAGTATTGTGTTTAGATCGATCATTTGCCATACTCACCTTATACAGACAGTAGTACTTAAGATATACGGTACCTTGTTCCATACTTGAGATGGACTTTGCCCATTAAATCTACCACGTTGAGCAATAATCTCGAATAATAGCCACTGTTACTATTTGAGAGTGGTTATTACTGCATAAGTAGCGTTTTTATTGTGGTTATTATTCGGAAGTGGTTATTATTCGAATAACACTGGTATACCAGACTCCTTTCCCCTCCGACAGGAAGAGAGTTTGGGCATGAAAACAAATGTTTTAGAGGTTGGGTCAGTAACTAAAAAAAGCACAGCGACGACTCATTGTGCTTTTTCAGCGATGTTGCCATTTTCACATTGCTGTCACTGCCACCACCACTACCAGGCTTAAATTCCAAATTTAAAATTCCTTCCAAAACCTGGACAATATTACTACTACAGTATATGACACAAAGAACAAGATCATATACCTATGCATTAATTTATTATTGTACAAGGGTGAGGCTGATAAGTTTTGCCTTCACTCCTGAATGCCTTAAGTAGTTGGTGGAGGTGTCAACAAATGGTGCTTGTGCAAGAACCAGGATCTGACCTTCACTACCACAAAGTAGCAACACTGTGCAAGAATATTTGAGTGTTTAGCAGAATGAAAACCCGCAGCATATATGAACACACTGTTGAAGCAGCGGGCACATGGAGTTTCTGACTGATTGCAAAACTGTGAATTTAGAGGTTTATGTGAACACTATGAGGTTGTGTGCACGAGGGTGCATCCAGGATTGGATGCAATTCTGCATCGCAATGACACTAGATCTCACACCAGTCATCGCACTGTGGAGGCTGTTCAGAGACTCAAGCATCCCATCTGTACTTATCCGGCATACAGCCCAGATCTGGCACCATACAATGTTTTTCATTCGTACAAGAATATTCTCAGGCTGACCGCAAACATGCCTGATGTGACCCGATTTCGTCGGGCCAACGTGGCTGAGCGCTGGATGGTCATTGGATCAACCAATGACCATCAGCAAATTCCAGCGTTCGGCCGACGAAATTGAATGACATCTGCGTATGTTTGCGGCTGGCCTAAGTTAAAGGAAAGACACTTAAAGTGCAATTGCTGTAGCTGTAATGCAAAAATTGAGCGTGTTGTTCGTCACTGGTGGTGCTCTCGCAGTTTTGCATTCTACTCCAAAGGGATGAACATATTTGTTCATCTTTGGGGCAAGTGTATTGCTGTTGCTGGCGATTATGTAGAAAACTAAATACATGAAAGAAATGACAGGTTTTCATTTGCTTCTATCCAGTTTGCTTGCCAATATGTATTAGATATCTCGTCATTAAAACAAAACTTATTAGCCTATCTTTGTATGTTCAAATTAAAAAATTTCAAATGGAACACCCTGTATATTGAACGTGCATCTCTCACTGAAACGTAAATCGAATGACTATTATGTCACAGTATGGAATCGTGATTTTACGCTGTCTTATTATCTCTGGCAAAAAAATTGAATCCTTGACTTTATAATTACCGGTATTTAATTTGTCAACATAAGCCCATATCAAAATTTTGTGAGCACTATATTCTCTGTTATGATCATTCTTATGAAATCCAAGAAAAGATCTAATGTAAAAAAGAGATGAATCATTGTCATTTATCTAATAATTGTTTGCATAATAATTGTCTTCCATGATGTGTTTGTCAATTGATTACATAATTCACCAATCACAACCTTCACTGTTGCAGAATCTTGTGACGAAGGATGGTATTATGACTTGAACGAGCAAACTTGTCAAAAATGTCCTAAAGGTAGCTATCAATCCGAATCGAACCAAATGTTTTGTCACCAATGTCCGGGAGATACCACCACTGACATGGAAGGAGCCACCACCATCGTCCAATGCAAAAGTAGGTAAATTTCTGGTTGGCTTTGCTTCACAGTGTGAAGTTCACACCCAGTGATTGGCAACACACTTCACACTTCATTCACATCACATATTCTCTCACAGGCAAGAGATGTGGTGGTTTCACAGGGAAACTGCAAGGAATCATCGAATCGCCAAACTTTCCTGGAAACTACCCTAACGATGTAGAGTGTACATGGGTCATCAAACCGCAAAAAGGAAGACGTATACTAGTAGTTGTTCCTGAGATATTCCTAGCTAATGACAAATGTGGCGATTACCTCGTCATGAGAAAGTCACGTAAGACGAGTTTCATTATATTTCCTCATTATGTTAACGAGTTTCAAACCAGTGATAGGATATTTTAATTGTTTTTTTTTTAGGTTCTCCCTATTCAGTGACGACCTACGACACATGTAAAACCCAAGACAGACCTATTGCGTTTTCTGCACGATCTAGAAAGTTGTGGATACAATTCAAAGCAGATGGAAGAAACAATGAGAAAGGATTCCGGATTCCCTATGCATTATTTAATGGTTCATAATTTAGCCTACTTTGACCTGCAACAGATTTGAATAATACTTTGATTGTATTTTGTTTTTAATACGTTCGTTCTCAACAGAAGAGTATCAACCACTGATTGAGAGTATTGTTCGAGATAGCCAACTTTATGCCATGATCAACCACCAGGAAATCCTTAAGGCAAGCTGTTTAAACTTATACAGGGTGTCCCCTAAATAACTTTTACACACTTTTCGATGCACCTTTTAAAAATTAATGGGATCAAACAGTGTAGATTTTTCGCATAGTTTTCTGAATCATGTAACCTATTTACATGTTAGGAAAAAAAACACAATGTCCAACAAAGGCCAGAGATTTCACCTTTGTGTAACACTTCTACTGTACTGCAAAAAATGCACTAAAGAAATACAATGTACAGTAAATTGTAAACGCGTAAAAATAAAGTATTCCATGAAATATTGTACCTAGTTATTAAGTGTAAAATCCTTAAACGTTTAATCAATTCGCTAGAAAAAATACCAACTTAATCATGTCATGAATTTATGGTATTTTGACATGAAAAGTAAAGTCTTAAAGTACTGTAAAATGTATTTGTATTTTAACTGCATAGTTCACACTTTACTTAGGAAATGAAACATAAAACTATTTTTACACAACAACGTTGCGTGACGTATGCATTGTGGTTCAATGTAACCGCAGTGCTGTTACATGTTTATACCATGGAACGAGCTTCCTTTCCCACTCAGGAAAGTCGCACTTTAAGAGAAAAAAGAGAAAATGTAATCTCCAGTGTGTTCATTTTTAAAAAAAGTTAAGATCTCATGTTCTCCTTAGTAATAAGTTTTGACCAGAATTTGTATTTAAGTAATGTTGTAATTAGATCTAGTGTCGAAATTCGGTAACGTAACGAATTCGTAACGTAATGGTCTCTCCCTTTACACAAATCGTCGATCCCTTTGGTGTTTTTGCAAGACGTTATGTAACAACTGAACATTTTTATAGAACAAAAATGCATGTCATTTTAATTTATTTTCTTTTAACATTCTAGGATCGCAAGTTACTCACGGCTTTAATGGATGTGATAGCTCACCCCATCAACTACTACAAATATGCCAACATATCACGCGCATGGTTCCCAGACAGTTTCATACGCTTCATCATGTCCAAAGTGAAAGTATTCTTCTCATAGTCTACAGAACATATACAAATCTAGACTTCAAATACTGAATTGTTACCATTTCAACAACACACTTTCACTCAAAACTTCATACAGTATATATGAGTATTAGAACTACAGTGAAACTCCTACTATCTATAAACACGATTATTCATTTACTTGTTCAACAATACTCGAATTTTAGTCACTTTCTTCGAGTTATATAAGCTACTCTACTGAATATATGTTCAACAACAGGTTAGATTCAAAGTTAAATAGTTAATTAGTGGCTACATGCTATCATTACATACAGGGTGTCCTCGATATGTCGGGTCATGTATATGAGATATTTTGTCTTATTTATTGCAATATTGAAAAAAATTCAAAATTAATATTGCATTAAAAATAAAATAATACTTAATTCAATAGGTTCACAAATTACAGGGTGTCCACCTTGAAACACCGACATTGTGATTCAGTTAAACGGAAAAATGTCGGGAGTTCATGGTGGACACTTTTTATTTTCTATGTTATATAAACTGATTCATGAAACACCCTGTATACTGTATACGTACATTCGCTACATGCCAATAGTGCCAATAATAACACGTGATATTTTAATATACATCTTTATAACATTTTATAACGGATCCTTAAGGACAATGTGATAAAACACTGTGAGAGTTTTGTTTTATTTTTTCTTTTATATATATATATAATCAATTTTGTTTTTTTATTTTTTATCTGCTTTTTACAAAAAAGTAGCAAAAAAAAAGTTATTATAATAAAAAAAAACAAAAATCACTAACAAGTGATAAAAAATGGAAAATCGTTTTAATAGAAATAAAATTTTGTTCATATATATCCGGTTTCGTTTCAATCCCTATTACGAGTCTTAATTACAGCATTCCCAACAGTCGCTTAAACAAAATCGACCATTGATAATGTTTATTACATAATCCACTGAACCAAAACAACTTTTATATATATATATATAGTAAAAAGCGTTCGACCATATTCAATATATCTAAACATTTTTTGTATCCAATTTTTATTTTCATTCCCACCCAACAAACGAGAACACTTTAAACGAAGTTAATGGTGAATAACGGGAACACAACCATTATGGTTACTTCAATGAAGACAGACAAGTGATGGTGTGTTTTTTATTTCGAATTACACAAAGAAATTTAATCATCTTGTTTACTAGTCTTTCCTTCTCGATTAAATGATGTGCATTGTACGATAATATATATAAAAACATCCTAATTGCTGAAAAATAAAATAACCATCGATAATCAGTGTGGTACGTGACTTAAGTAAATTTTAATCACAAAATAAAAAATTAAGCGTGAAAATACTTTATAACATTTCCAAAATCTGAATGACACATTTCTCACGAACTCAACTTTTCAATCCAAAATGGAAAAATATATATATTTAAAAAAAAAATTTAAGAACCTTGAAAGACCAGTATAACAACTTGGCAAAAATGTAATAATATTTTCTCCCAAACAATCAATTATGAAATCAAGTTGTACTACCAGGAACAGTTAATTCCGAGCAAAAATAATTCAAATTTTCACATTATTTTTACTTTGGAAAATACAAAAATCATCACATGAATCATAAACAAACCTCGCAATTACCAGAACAGTAGTTTTTGAAATCTGATACGAATACACAGATCTTATCGTGTGATTATTATTGTAACAACGGTTAATTTTTGTGATTACAAAACACCCTTATTATGTTAATAAATCTTATAAGATAAAAATATGTTGATATACAAAACTTAGCTATGAAAGTAATTTTCGGA
This sequence comes from Cryptops parisi, assembly GCA_034695005.1. Lineage (NCBI taxonomy): Eukaryota > Metazoa > Arthropoda > Chilopoda > Scolopendromorpha > Cryptopidae > Cryptops > Cryptops parisi. Next base: position 4,906 of record JAQIWH010003321.1, on the reverse strand, counting down.
TAATTTGAGCTTTTTTTTTGGTGACCCAGCAACAATAAATACTGTAGATTAATAGATTAAAAAAATGGCCGTCAAAATATGAATTTGTTATAATTATATTTATTCAAACTGGTTTACAATTGTGTTGCCATGGTATTTTTAATCTCAAAATATTCCTACTACTACCACTACTACTCCTACTGGCACCTGGGTAGAAAGAAATTTCTGGAAGCTTCCAGTATAGGACTTTTTTTACAAGCGTCCTGCTTCCTCACCAGCGCCACCGTGTGTGAAAATTCCCAAATAATAAATAAATAACTCTAACGAATATTGCGAAGCAATATGAGTTAAATGAATAAATAACTTTCCCGTCAATTTTGACGGGCTATTTACTAGTCATTGTTATAATTCTATATTTTAATTTTAACTTCACTTGTGAGTTTGTGAGTGAGTGAGTTGGGAATTATACTGCCATCTACAGTCGTTTATGAGAAAATACTATATAGTCCAATGTACTGAAAACCGTATTTTATTTTTATTTATTTTTAAGATTCACATCTCATACAGATAGTTTACAATAAACAAATATATTACAAAATTCATCTGTGTATTAAATCTTGTAATACGTGATTGAAAAAAGTTTTTTAAAATGAAAACAGGTAACCTACACGTTGGTTTTTTTTACAAAGAAAGGGAATTTTCCTAATTGAAGTGGGTAGTTCATTCCAGTTTTGAATGGTATTGAACGGGAATCTGTTAAATGAAAATTTTGAAGGAATATCGCCATATTTGATAGTATATTTACGATCTTTTCTGATATTCATGCCCACAACAATCCAGCCAGACAAGAAAGACAATGGGTGTGGGGGACATTTGAAACAGCGACTAACCTCTATAATACGGTAATAAAGAATCATCTGCGAAATACTCAAAAGCTTTCGAGTGCGTAGGAAGTTAGAGATGGAAGAGTACCTACTGAGCCCAAACAAGATCCTAACATGCCTATTGTAAGTTTCTTGGAGGAGCCTAATCCTAAAGAGAGGCACATCGCCTCAAAGGGTGATATCGTGAATTGAAATGAAATTAATTTTAGTTTAAGGTAATTAAGTTTTTCACTATAATTTCAAATCTTTTTCATACGTTTGGTCATATAAATTTGTCAATTACAACGTAAGACAAGTTTGTTAACATGAACGGAAAAACAAAGACCCTGATGGAACCAAACATCTTGGATCTTAACAGGAGATGATTCAGCAGGATAGGGATTACACATAGTTAAACGGGTGGTCTTCAAAGGGTTGAGTTGAAGACCATGTTTTTTTAGACTAGTCAGAAATTAAATCAAGGTCTTGTTGGATTATTCTGTCCGAGATGTGTTTTTCGAACTTGGAGTATTTAAAGATTAAGATGTTGTCGTCAACATAAGTATAGAGTTTCCCACTAAGTGGAAGGTCGTGGATGCTTTTAGAAACCAAACTGTAAAAAAGGGTTGCATTTGGTCTACCTTGAATCACTCCGTTACCAGACAGGGTGTTGGTTTCTGGTCCATCCCGGATGACAAAAGTTCTGTCAGAAAAATAGCAGTTAAGGATCCTGATGACTGGAGAAGAAACCCCCAAAGAGATACAAGCCTGAATAACAGAGCTTCTCTTCAGACAGTCGAAAGCCTTAGAATGATCAGTCAAAATGATCGTGATGTTATAGTACAGTAAGACCCCGCTTAACGCGGGGTATGCGTTCCATCAAAGTGGAGCGTTATACGAAACAGCGTTAAACAAGGGCATCTCATCATGTAAATAATGGGGTTAGGGAAAACGGGTAGAAAATTAACAAATTGTTCAGGTATTTTGTCACTTAGGTTCATTAAATATGTTTTTTATAACAATACAACAAAAACTCATTTCTTACAAATATAGAAACATAACAAATAGTTACGTATATAAAAATTAATAAAATTCTAAGTCACCATTTATGTTCGACATCATTCAGATTCTTCTGAATTTTCAATTTTCTGCCTTTTTATCAAGAAGGTATCTAATGTCACTTATTGGCGTTTGTCTTTTGCGCTCTGTAAGAAGTTGTCGATAAGTGGACAAGGCATCCATGACACCCGTTTTTGCCTTTGAACTCCTATCAAAATCTGTGTCATTTTCAATAAATTGGTCCATAATTTTCGTTATAGTGGTTAAACTGGTTTTTAGAAATGTTGAAAGTTCTTTTTGCTCTTCTTTAGAATCGCTATTTTTAATATTTATGTGTTCTTCTTGGTCCGCTAATTCCTTGAGCTCATCATCAGAAAGACTTTCTGCTGTTTCTTGCAATATTCTTCGAGAAAAGTATCATTATATTTATCACTATATCAATCATTATATTACATAAATTACACATACAATAACACTTACACTGTACACTTACAATAACGGCAACAAATGTTTGAAACAATAAAAATACGTTTGTGTAACACCGCAGAGAAGAAGCAATGCAGATAAATTAATTTGGATTTCGGGGAATCCCACTATTCAAAATAAAACCACGTTAAACCAAAACAGCGCTAAGCGGACCAGCGTTAAACGGGGTCTTGCTGTACATATATTTTGAATATTATTTATTACGTATATAATATTAACAATAATTTTAAAAAAATTCAGATTCAATGGTATAACAGTAAATAGACTTTCGTCACATGAAACGTTACCTTATTATACAGTTGTGCATATACAGTATATTATCCGAAACAAGTAAACAGATAGAGAGACTCCTATAACAAACATTTAATAATACAATGAATTATCTCGTAAAACAATAACTTTTTTTTAAATTATATACAAAACTAAGTCGCTGCAGTATCAAACATTTATTAACAGTGGTGAGTTTAAAACATGCCCTAGGAGAACTTCTGGCAGTTTTATAGCATTCGAATTTTTGGTATGGGAGTAATGGGAGTAATATGCAATTTTTTGTTAAATGAGAGGTGGAGACGTATTTTTTGCTGTCTTATGATACTGAATATTATCGTCTTCAATTTTGGCATATTCCTGTTTGCCTATGGCGTGAAATTTCATTGGGAACTTGACAAATATGAATACTTTGTCAAGGTATTTTAAACACAGTGTTGTATTCAAGGGGGGGGGTATTAAAATTTAGTGTATAAGCAATTAATCTATACATTTTTATAATGATACGGTACTTTGAAAAAAAAACCGGAATGACGGTTAACTAAAAAATTCGGATGATTGAAATGTGTCGAAATATAATAAGGCATCATTTAACGATTTATGTTAGATACAAAATTAAACAAATTGTCTTTGTAGTTATTTGATCTTGTACCTTATTTTAAGTTTTATTGTTGTGCAATAATAATTTGTTTGTTCATCGTTGGCTTTTTTCTTGGTATATGTCACCTATTATTTGATATCTTTTAGAAATTTGATTTCCGCCACTTATTGCGCCTCATCATCATCGTTGGAGCAATTTTTATTATTTCACATGGCTTTGAAATTAAAATGTGGCTCGACTTAAGTCGCAATTATTTGCGATGGAGATTCATTCCCGCTTGTGGTCCATGGTTGCTTATAGTGTTTTTCACATCCATCATAGCTTTTATAGGAGGAATCTTTTGCATTATACAACTTAAAGATATACTCGAAACTATGAAACAAGGTAAGCTTCAAGATGCAGCTTTGTTAGGACATGATGGACTTTTGTGACCTTTTTGACCACATTTCCAACACACAATGGGTCTCTTCTTTGGCTTGACTTGGACATTGGACTTGGTTGTTGACTCGGATACGGTCCTCTTCTTGTCACTATCCGAACTGAGTGACGACGCTGTAGACTCTGTGCCCTCTTTTCGAAGTAGCGAGCACGTCCGTCGTCGGCTCCATTCCTGGACGATGCGACATTGGACTTCGTCTGATGTCAACGTATCGAACGACCTGAATGAAGCAACTGTAGCGTTCCAAGTTGCAGGCAGTCCGACGAGCAGATGGACGGCAAATTGCTTGTCCGGGAGCTGACCTCCAGCGCGACGAACGTCCTGCGCTAACGCACAAGCGTGACGAACGTACTCTTCGGCGTCATCATTTTCGCCGAGTCGCAGTGAACAAAGTTCATGAAATACCTGTACTAGGCGTAAGACGCTACGGTCTTCGTAAACCTCAGCCAGTTTATTCCAGGCTTTCACTGCAGATGTTTCTTCCTCGAGGTAAGTGTGACATCGATCATCGCAGCACAGTATCATCTCAGCAAGAGCTTTGTTGTTAACTTCACTCGAAATGTCCTTGCCATTACCCTCTGTCTCTTGATCACCATCAACGTCGGAGATCGCCGACCACAGTCCTTTCGATACCAGGAGCGCCCGCATCTTCAGTTTCCAACTTCGGTAATTGGAAGATCCCTGAAGTTTCTCTATATGGTACTGGTTGGGATTGCTGCCAGCGGCCATATTGACGTTCCAAAAAAAAAAAACTGCTTCCGAGGTGAAGAAAAGATCAATGTCACCAAATCAGAACCACGCTTCTGCTACCAATTGTTGACGTTGGTTCATAAATCGTGTGAATGATGACAAAGGAGTCAGTTTGACATTTGAACACTTTGAATATTTAGTGATAACAAGAATGCAAAACATTTATGAGAGAAAAACTCCTGATACATCTCATCAAGGAAGTGAAGCGAAAAGAACCACATTTTTAACTCTTTTTAAAATGCATGAGACTATTGTTGCCTTTTCATTCATACATATGATTCATCAACAATGTTCTCATGAATTTCACACTATCATTAGTATATAATGATAGTGTGAAATTTAAGAGATAATGTGAAAAAAACTTAATTCAATCTTTACTTATGGTAACATAATATGGGGAGATACACCTTCTTTCCGCATCAATAGACTTCAAATTGCATATAACAGGCATGTTAGAATGTT
>JAQIWH010003320.1:0-20440 GCA_034695005.1 Cryptops parisi | reverse complement strand
TGCTGAATACTTCTTTTGCCATTTACTCAAAACTATGAATTGTTACATGCAACGTTATTCCGGGCAAGCTTTCAATTGTTGAAATATTTATTTTTTATTTTATTTTATTTTTCTTCATCCCGTTGGGATACAAATTTCAACATGAAAGTAAAAAAAAAATATATTATCAATGAACCGAATACAAAAACAAACGGAACACTGCGATTGCAGTATAAACAAAACCAAAAAACGAAAAAACAAACAAAAAAAAAAACAAATAAAAAAAAAACAAACAAACAGAGTATAAAACATACTACGAGTGTAATATGTGATCAAACAGTCTTTTTTTAAAATGAAAACAGTTAAACATTTAACGTGCTTACAATCATTAGCTATTCTTCTCAAATTTAAGGGAAGTTGATTTCAATGAATTATTGTGTTATATGGGAAACGGGCTTTACTATGATTTGATATATGTTTGTTTAATATTATCTTGTAATATTGAGTATGTCGGGTGATTGTCGTGGCCTGTAGGTATTGTTTTAAAAAATGGAACGGGTGTTGAGGCAGCCTCAAAGCCTTATTAAATTCCAGTATTCTATAATATTTTATAAGTTTTCTAATAGTAAGAAACTTTCTGGTGGTTAGAAAGTTTGATATGGAAGAATATAAATTTAAATTAAAAAGTGTTCGAATGATTCTATTGAATGCCATTTGCACACCCCGCTGTCGATATTGAAGGGCATCATAAATTATGATAGCATATTGTATGATAGAATATTTTTTTGAATTTATAAAGTTCTTTTTTTTCCTTGTAAGTTAAAGTATTTTTTAATTTTTTTGCTAAATATATATTTCGGTTTAGGCGCGTAATCAGTTGATTGACATGTTTTGCAAATTTTAGAGTGGGGTCAAACCAACAACCCAAAATTTGTATAGGATCTTTATCATCAATATTTGGATTTAGGAAAGTAATAGATTTAGTTTTTATCGTGTTAAGTTTAAGGGAATGTGATATGCATCAATGATCGATTTCTTCTAGGTCCTGTCGAATTTGGGTCCAAGTGATATGGAGCTCATACATTGGGTATGAATACAACAGGAAATTATCGTCTACATAGGTGTACAAGGTGTACATAGGTGGCATTCAAGGGAAGTTTATAGATAGAATTTGCAACTGAGTGGTGGAAAATAAAACTATTTATAGGGCCCTGAACGACCCCTTTGTTCGATATAGTGATGGTTTCAGATATGCCATTAATTGAAAACGTTCGATGACTTAGGTAATTTCTTAGGAGACAAAGGGTTTGTGTGCTTACTCCTAACTGAATACATGACCTACACTTTATCCATCTTGACCAACGACCACATTGTTTTCTGATTGGCCGAGTAATCGATTCGGATGAAAAATATGATACAAATTCGTAACGCGACAGTTCCTCTTTAGAAAATCGAAATACTAAATATATTGTAAAATTTGTATTTAAAGATTAACTCAATTATCAGATGATACACACGCTCTGAGATAAATTATTGTCACATTAAGCAATCTCGTTTTGGCATTCTGTTCCTTTTTATATAAGGACCGGTTTTACTACAAGTTGTATACGGACTTACAACTAGTAACAAAGTAGCGCATGCGTTGTTACATTATGTAAAAGCCAATTTGGTAAGAGTCTGAGATATATTTTTTTTTGAAGCTACTCGTTCGATCTCTTGATGAAATTGAAGAATTATATTGGTGGGTTTCGAGCAACCACCTGCTACGCTGTGGGGTAGAGTTTGGCTAAAGGGATAGGAACACCTGCCGCTGAAGAAAAATCATTTCCGAAATTGAGAATCCTTTTTGGTTGGATGTAGAAGTTTTCTTCGTTTTTGGCTATAAGACACTTCTTTTTTTATATTTATATATGTTTGGAACAGCCAAAACGACGATGACGATAATGCTGTAGAAAGAGAAAAAGCACAAGTCCTCGACGACCACCTGCTGTTGTACTGATGATCTTTCTCTAAAGAAACATCAGTTGGAAGGGGTTTTTTCCTCCTTACTTTTGATGATGTTTATCACATTTGAGATTGCGAACAGCAGATTACGTTGGTCTTAGAATTTTTTTCTTTTTTTTTTTTTTTGACAAAAACATTTTAAAGACATCTTTTAGGAAGATTACAAAAGTAAAACAGTGCAGAAATTTCTAGAAGAGTTAGATGTTTAGTTTCTTCATCAATATAAAAAGTTCGCTCATTGCATGGTGTGATTAAAATAAAATGATTGAACAGTTTTCAATCTTTGTGTACTTTTAATCGGCGTCATGGGGAAAACACGATTAGTGATTTTTAGATTATACGTGTATGACAATTGAAAAACCTAGTGTAAAAGGGTGTTAAGTAACATTTTTGTCAAAAATAACTTAGACCAATTTTCGAATGTGTTAGGTGCAATTCTATCTCCCTGATGCAGAATTTTGAGCAAAACAACGATATGTTCAAAGATATTAGTGCAAAAAAATATGAATTAGCTTATAGATAGACAACAAGACGAATTCAAATCATTAAACTCTTTTTTCAAAAATTAAACTATTAACACTCTTTTACACCAGGTCCTTCAATTGTAACACTTTTTTAAAAACAATTACTAAGCAATTCACGTAAACCATAAGCGTCTTACTACACATTTCAATTGGACTTAAAAACAGTAAAAGTTTCTGTAGCTAAATATTTCAGCGCTGCATCACGCAGTTCTAAAGCACCGAAGTTTAGTCAACCTATTCTTTCTGAACGTGAAACTTACCTGCATAAAAAGTAGTCTCATCATATATATAAGAAAAAGGTGTCTGCTGGAAGAAAGATCATCTTCTTCACTCATCCGTAAAAGTTATTTCATGATTCATTAAAGTGACCCTCTTTTCACCTCCAACGACTTAAAATTGCCTCCTCATTTTTTTCTTCTTCGACCTGTACTTCAACTCAAAAGAAAAAATCTAGTTAAGAAAAAAAAATTATCAATCATTATGACAGTGCAGGATTGGGTAACTAGACTCATTTTCCTTTTTATTATTTTTTTTTTGTTGATGTTTGTTCGTTATTTTTTTTAGTTGTATTTTGCGTTTGACACGAAGCAAAAACAAAACCTATTTGTTCAAGCAGCTGACCTAGAGTCAGATGACCATGGACCTTGAAGTCGTGGGAAACGAGGGAGCAATGCCACGGCTGTGCTTATTAATTGCTCACCAGCCAGCAAATTGGAAACGAGATTAACACGGTTTTCATTTTGGGGGTTTACCTGCGATACACGCGCATCTACGTAGTGTTAGTTTGCATGCTCATCTGGTGGTAATCCGTTAAGGCTTATCGCATGCTAAGTGTTAAGAGAGAAAACTTTTCGTTAAACACTTTTTATCCTCCTTTAAAACTGTTTTTCATCCTTTTAAAGTAGCGAGATAAACTAGACGTTGTTGCATTTAAAGGTGGGACGTTCCTTGATAACTCCAACTAGCAATCAGAAAGGAGGAAAATAAATATTGAAATGAAAAAGAAAATGAGCCATGAGGTAGTACGAGGAAAAGGTTGTCTTAACTTTTTTTTTATATATGTAAATGAAAGTGCCGAGATCGTATATTGCAAAGTTAAATCCGGTTTTGCATCGAGGAAAAGGTGTTAGCGGTTTCTTCTTAAAAGTTTAAAGTGTGACGGTTGAATGATAAAGGTTGATTATGGTTAGGAATAACAATCTTCTTATTCTTAAGTAATCTAATAAAAACTGTAAAAAATAGGAACAAATAATTTTAAAAAACAACAAACTACGTTGGTATTTTTCGATTAGACGCTTATCTCTCTATTGTTGCTACTTGCTTGTACCGGTACTTGGTTATGGGTTTGTTTTGCAGGTTAGATAAGGAAAAAACGTAACATGCAAAATAAACCTATAACCAAGTACAAGCAAGTAGCAACACAAAAGTGGTGGACGTCTAATCGAAAAGTACCACTATGTTTTAAATCTCTTTTTTGTTAATTTACTCTGAGATCAAAGTGGTTCAACATCTTGAGCTCTTTTTTTGGTAGTTTCTCGATGACCTACAGAGCTGAGATTTTGAACATAGGCTCAGGATGCGGTACATTTTGTTGAATCAAATTTAGACGGATCAATGTCTTGTCAATTCTGAGTTTTTCTCTCACGAAGGGTCCGTTTATCCTTGAAAAGTGTTTGCTGACGATACGTCTACATTTTGAACCATTTCAAGCCACCACACATACACAAAAATAAATTATTTTTTTCGGATTATAGTTTTATTGCCTCATTACGTGAGCAGCTATTTATTGTTGAGAGTATAAAACCAATCTATAATCAATAATGAATAAACACTTAACATATTTCAGCCAAAAATATATTTCCACGTGTTTGTTTACAAACAATGACGAGATTGTAAAAGAGTTTTTTTTTTATCAAAAACGCAGTTTTTTGATTACTTGTTTGATACCCTTTTTTTCATCTTTTATTCATCCTTGAAACAAACATGTATTGTGTTCATTATATATAGTATACAAATACGGAGATAATACCGTATTTGGCTGAAATGTGTAGCGTGTATATTTGGATAGATCAGTTTTATACTCTCAACGATGAATGGTTGCTCACATAAACACGAGGTAGTAAATACATAAAATCATAGCCAACAAAGAAGACTTTTTTCTTTGTTGGCTATGCATAAAATAAATGCATTTGTTTTTGTGAATGCCAATGTGTGGTGGCTTAAAATGTAGGTTATGTTGTCAGCATTACTTTTTGAGGAAAAAGAGACCATTAATATAACAAAATCTCAGAATTGACGGACATCAACTTGTCTAAATTTGATACAACAAAATGTCTCACAGCCTCAGCCTATGTTGACATTTTCAGAACCATTTTCACTTCAAAATAAATTAAATAAAAGAGGTTAACTTAAAACCCTTTATTCGACAATGTTGCTCTCAAGCAACATGACTTTGTAGTTTATTACTGCGTTTTTTTATATATGGTAACTTTAAGATGGTTGAAGGGAGTGCTAAGTTTGTGCTGATGCATAGTAGTTTTAAAAGTTGAATGAATCGATTCCATTAAATATTCTGTGTCAACAATTAGCTCGATATTGATACGAATTTAGTGAAGCACTAACATTATCACTGTGTTAATTTGGATAGCGGGCTTAGATCATATTTAAAGATGCTAATTTACATTAAAATTTCTTTTTCGGAAAACTGATAATAATACTCTCCATTACATTACTCTCTATTGTCAATAGTAACCTCCCATGCGAATTAATGAAATTAATATTGATTTTTTTCAAAATTTGTGTTCTTAACGTTAATATGATCATTTATGATGAAGATTTCTTAAAGAGTTAGTCCGAAAAACCACGACAAAAGTTCAAAAATTTCTAATTGTAAATTCTCTTATTCTCTTGGTCCAGCTAGTTTTGCGTTATGCATGCACGAATAGACAAACACAAATTTGAAACGAGTTTTATTTATATAAATGGAAGAAGAAAAGTTTAAAAAAGATAAAAAGATAATAATAATTTAATTATTTAACATAAAATTCATTAAAAGAATCAGCAAAAAGTTTCATAATGAAAAATGAATGGCATCGAAATCAACATTTTCCAGGTCATCGATTCGTGTAAAAGGCACAGTTAACGCCCACAACTAGATACAACATGTGATAGTTTTTTTGTGATAGAATTATTATAACGCCTACTATTTCGTTCTATGAGTGTGAATCTTGTTTTCTGCGATAGACAATAATCACGTGATAAGATTCACGTCAACACCCACATAAAGATTACTACTATACTCACGTTGTATAATAGTAGATAAAGGAGTCATTTTGAAAGACTCCCTGCAGTCACTTTCGCTGTTTTTGGTTTTTTTCTTTATTTTCTTTATTTATTTTTTTTTAGACGGGGTCGCTTTCTATTTCACAGTTTATTTTCATTTTGAAATAAACTTTTAACTTTCACCATTTTTTTTTTGTTATCTTTTTATTTTCTTCACCTTGTTGGCGTTGCGTGCAATGTCGTTCTGCGTGGATGCACTTGTGCCCTCTCTTTCTATATACTCGTCCTACTACACTCTCTTATGATGGCTACTGGTGGAGGATTGCAATCCACAAAACGAGGTTCTATTGAGCGACTCATCCTCCCACTTTACGACCCCATTAAAACGGACGACAGCGTCGCAACAGTACGTTAGTTGACGTCGACTCCCCCTGACGATGTCTTGTTGATTCGGTCGTGTTTGAGAGAACCAAGGTTTCTTTCTTATTTTTTTCTTTCTTAACTGACTCGCCACTGGCCAATAATCTCACGAACTGCAACTTTTTTTTTCTCTAGAAAAGTGATTTTTTTTTGTGGTGTGTGTGTTTGTTTCACGCTTGACCTCACACAGCAAAACTTTACTAGAAGCCGTTGCAAAATTTAAAATCTTTGTCGACAAAGACGACAAGAAAGTGTAGTTGACGATTAAAGAGTTAATCTAAATGAAAAACCAAGATTTAATCATACGATTGTTAGATAACGTTAAATGTTTAGGTGTTTGTAGGAGGAGAGTTTAATGTCGTATTAAAACAAAATATTCGTAATGTCGAGTTGACCGAGTCTATTTTCATGATACTTTGATTTAGTTAGGTGCGCTATCGTGTGACAGTTACTAGCATGAGACTAATTTTCAAACATGTGAATTGAAAGTCTAAAAAATGTGTACATCAATAAAAAATTTTATCGGACATGTGCGAACGATGTGAAACATTTACTAGTTCAAGAAAAACTTCATTATTGAACCTTCTTTATTCGTGAGTGTATTCACAAGTTCAGTCTTTCTCTCACAATGCCGTTTCTAATTAAATAAAATACAGTGTAGTTCTAAATTCGATACACCAATTCCGAGAGGCAAGAACCGAAATCGAGGGGAGTAACTTTTACCAATAAACTCTTCAAAATTTGCACTGCTAAGCGTCTTAAAAAACAGCGTGTACAAATGAGAGGTACCAGTAAAACTTTTTTGCACGATATTCTTACAAATATTGCACTTAAAACACTTGCACGCTGTGCCACGACTGTTTAAGACGCTCACTTAATATTTGTGTGGGAGCATAGCTTACAAAGAAGCACCTCAAGAGCCTTGTGCAAGACATTAAGTCAGAGGAAAACATCATAACCCACGTTAGCGTATTTGCCAGCTTAAAATGCAAAAATGTTTGAACTGTGACTCTTTTCAACACGCTCTGCAACGACGTTTAGCGCATGCACTTTTGGTCATGGGTACATTGGTGAAAGTTACTCCCCTAGATCCCCTCTCCTGCTCTTCTAAATTTGTGTTTAAAACCAATCTGTATAAGCATAACAATAACCACTCGAGTTTGAAAAATAAATTAATTAAAAAACAATGCTATCTAATAACACCAGTGTAGACATTAACACAAACTTGCAAATTTGGGAGTGCGGGTGTAAAAATAATGCATTTGTCAGCTTTTTTCTTTAAAAAAAATAAGCATTAAATAGCATATAGTGTAACTTTTTCTGGAGTCAATACTATATAAGTAAGGTACCAAGTTCATTATATTCAATTTTGTAATCTCATACTGTTCAGATTTTTGTTTATTCGACCTCGTGGGCAAAACAACATGATTTGTTTGTATTGTCTACTTTTTTTTTTATATTGAAAACATAGTTTGATGTATAGTTTGGTCTCTCAGGGACTGGTAATGAAATAACATATATAACAACATTTCAACCGTATTCAAATCATGCGCGCACAAACAGGCATGACCTGGAAAAAAGTTCGTAAAAATGTTTTATGTCCAAACATTAAGTCGTCTCTACAAGATTAAAAAAGGATTAAAAAATCAAAAATTATAAAGTACGAAGCAATTCAAATGTAAACCAAATTTTGTTTAACGCAGAATTGCTAATTACAAACAAAATCCACTACAAGATTGAACTATTAATATATTAATACTAAATGATTGACCTGGCGTAACATACGCCAATTAACGATCCCGTGGATTTCATTGTTTACTTTGGTTGCTATAGTAAACCTGCGTGGATTTAAAAGGTGGGGTCTACTTCAGAAAATTATATATATAAAAAAGTATCTAATATATTAATAATAATAGTTGAAACCGCGGTTATGTTTACCACATTACCTTTTTTTTAAGACGAAACTTGTGATACAGCTTGTATGCATTCGTTTATCAGTATACCTTACCTGAAATGTTAAAAGCTTCCAAACAGAAAACTAAATCTCCAACTTAAACACTGAAAGTGTACATGAAAATAAAACGAAGATGAAAAATCTAGAGCACACATTTCCCTCAGACACAACTTATCAGTTGCATTCTTAACTTCGAAATGAAAGATTTGTAATGACTCTTCTCTTTTATATATATATACCAATGATGTAGGTCTGTGAGAAATAAAGAAAAAAGTTTTCTTGAGTTAATTACACATTTTGTTTACTGAAGCAAAGAAATGAAGCTCGTTATTAAATTTTCAATTCATAGGTACCGTATATACCTAAATATTTGTTTTTTTCTTCGCAAACCGACCTACAGTTTTATAACATTTTATTTATTTTATTAGTTCATATTTAATACAATATTAATATAAAACATACACATAAAATAAAAACTCAAATCAGGCTCACTAACAAAACCATTTCCATTAACACCAAAAAGAAAAAGTTATATAATTTTCTACGTGACTGATCAACAGTTTGTTCTCCAAAACATTTAATTTTTTTCTTCTCAAAGTCTACTTTCACTTAATTATTTAATACCAACGCTGGAAAAAAATGTTTAACTAAACAGGAAATAGAGCTTTACTTTAGTTTTTTACTCCACTGAAACTTCACGGTACCAAAGTATAACTAGTTTACAAATTTTATTTGTATATTACACTATCTACGTCAAAGTAGGATCAGTTTTAATCATAAACATCGTAACAACACAATGATTGAAATAGAAAACAATGATTAAAATAATTTTTGCCCCAGCCTGAAATCGAACCCGAGACCTCTTTTTGGTAATTTTCAAGCGGTTAGGTGCTACCAGCTTGAGGTGGAGTCACCATGTTGTAGTATACTAATTTTCAAATTTAATTCACAAAATGTAATTCTGCTAATATTGTAATGAAAAATAAAAAGAGGTATTTGTATTAGTTATTACTTTTGTGTGTGTGTGTATTAGATACACGTTCCGTTTGTGGCGCTAACCAGTAGCTCTTGATTTGGGACTTGGCATGTGTGAACGATCGAACTTGTGTTTATGACAGGCTAGTAGGTTTAGTTAGTTTCCGGCCAAAGACCGGGCTATTGTTCTAAAACCTAAAACCTAAATTCTATTCTTTCATTTTTTAACAATGATCACATAACAATCGATCACACATATTAAGGCCCTACCGAAAAGTGTTACAAGCGGGACGGGTATATAATCCAAAAGTACATGCAAGTTTTATACAAGAACAAATAAGCGTCATAAGACCTAAAATAGTTGTATAACTCATACACACAAAAAATATTAAAATAAAAATAAAAATCACTTTTTTTTTCAATAATAGTTTTAACTTATTATAAATAACTAGTAAAAGGTAAAGCGTATAGAGCTTAACGTATAAAGCTGAGTTTTTGTGTGTGTGAAATAAACCTATCATTTTAAAGTCCATTAGCACAACAATTCAAATATCTTCGACACGTTACAAAAAATAAACAAGATAAAATAAATAAATTCTCCCACCAAGCTTCATTTGTTTTTCTTGAATGAACATTAATTGATGTTTTAGCAGAAAAGAGAAACATCGATTTTTTTCGGCTTTTTTGTCCACTATTTTTATACCTACATTCCAAAACCAGACTGAGCAAAATTGAAAAAAAAAACGAAAAACGAGACACTACTGAAATTAACTTAATAATTGAGTGTGAACATTGAAATTAAATTCGTATTCAGATTAAAATAATGATGCTCGGTTCCATTAAAACGAAAAAAATATATCGTTAGCAGTTATGTAATTAGTTGGAAAAAAATCACCAAACCTAACTTTCAAGCTAAACTAAAGTAAACCACAGCAATCATTACGGATAATGACACGTGTCACAGGATAAAACAAAAACCAATAAGACTAAATAAAGTGACTAAAATCTAATAATTTAAGTCACGATGCGAATGAAATGGATGATTAACGCAGATGAACATTATTTACTACCATGACATACACCATGTTCTAATTATTACCGATCAATTTGTGACGTAACCAAAGTGAGAGAGGGAAAAGGGAAATTAACAATATTGGTAGTAAATGGTGCAAATCGGAATTAATCGTAACAAAAGTTAGTATAAAAGGACCGAGATTCGACACTTCCAACATCAACCAGCTCTCGTTCAGCTTGTCATCTCTATCTGGGAACACAAACCAAATCAGAACAACAATGATTCCAGCAAAGATTCTGGTAAGTCGTCTTTTAGAGAATCTTAGCACTTACAATCAATACTTACTTAAGAGTAACACCAATAACATTAATGACTTTGCTGTATTCGATGTAATCTCACAACAACACTTTAAAAAATTTCATCTTTCTAACGCTTCAACTTTTCCAAATCAAAACTAGCTGCTGTTCGTAGTGGCAACATTGATTGCCTGTGCTATGAGTTTTCCGAGTCCTCACCACCACCATGGACACCACGACCATCACCATGGACACCATCATGGACATCATCATGGACATGATCACGACCATCACCACGGTCATCATCATGGTCACCATCATGACCACCATCACGGTCATCATCACGGTCATCACCACGACCATCACCATGACCATCACCACAAGCATCATCACGACCATGATCACGATCATCATCACGGACATCATCATGATCACGATCATCATCACGGACATCACCACGGTCATCATCACGATCACGATCATGGTCATCATCACGGTCATCATCACGATCACGGCCATCACCACGGTCATCATCACGGACATCATGATGATCATCATCATGGACATCACTAAACAGTTGGTATGTACACTAATAACTTTGAACATAGAGTTCGCTATGGTTATGTTTTGAATATGACACATGATTCATAGTTGATACAAACGTAATCTCATTTGTTGTTTCATAGATGTTTAGAGTTAAACTGTGCGAATGCACCATCCCTACAAGACACCTCAATCTCTTCTAAGAATTCCTCAACAGTGAAGATAATAAAAATAGTAGATTAGTTTTAAAAATTCCATTTTCCTGGTGTGTACGATTTGTGTTTTTTTTGGTAGTGTGAAAAAAATAAAGGTGCTTTATAAACAAAAATGACCTGATGTCTTGTGTTGCTTATCGTTAAGCTTACATTTCCTACATACCATATTCTAACAGCAACTATTGCCTAATGTGCATTGCAAATTTGTCAAAATATGATTCCTTAAGCAAGTTGACGTGACAACTGTTTAAATGGAATACATTTTATTTATTTTATTTATTTTATTTTGCGGGGGCCATAAGGTCCAATTCCACAAACACAAAACCACTACACAAATTTATTCAATCACATGACAATATATGTTTTTTTAAAAGTCTATCAAACACTATAAATGGTTTTTCATCTACAATATTTATCCAATTTTTACAATTTTAATCTTTTATTTCGAAATTAAATGTATTTGTTTATACTAATTTCCTATTAGAATACGCGGTTTCCCCGCGTATTCTAATGGGTAAACTGTTCCATAATGTAAAACAACCAAAAGGATAAGATCTGTCCTTCCAAGTGGAAGTGATATGCTGCACAACAAATTTATAGCTACATCTTAAACGGGAAAACATTACAGTATTACCCTTATGGTTAATCAAAGAATTTCACTTGGAAAAATATTTTAAGTGAGAACATCCACGAAAATTCCACAAAAATTGTGTAATTTTTAGACGAGTTGAAAAAGTTATCGATTTGCATCACCAACAGTCTTTAGCTGACTTTTGATTCTTGTGAAATATACGTCGCAATGTCACTGTACTAACTTTTTTGGCTCGTTATTTAAATATAAAATGAATAATAATGTATCAATGGAGGGCGAAGAAAATAGTTTTTGTGTTTTCTTTTGGTGGAAAGTACAAAAATTCCCCAACTCCCTTTTGTGATTTTTCATTCTAATGTAAATTAATTGCAGCTTGTAGAAAGCGGTTTCTCATTTATAACGCTATCCGCAAAACTTGAGCTTTGACAAACATTTGGGCATGCTTCTGGGGAACTAGACAAATCAATGTAGTCGCCGAAAAGAAAGTTAGCGAACAAGCGAGACTGAACATTCTGTGCAAACAATAGGGTCCGGATCACTAATTCAAGAACTCCGAGTTGCGAAAGGTACCTTTCTCATTATTCATGATTCTGATGGCAAGATTGTTTCAGCGTGAGATGGTAACATTGGATATTCACCCCCTTGTTGACACTTCGTGAATAAAGCAGTCCTTGTGTAAAGATTTTGTGTTCGTACAACTCACAATGTGGTTCCTAAGGTTTTTCCTATAACTCGCAAAGGACTGTGGTATTTTTTTTTCGTCTACTCGTATATTTTCTTTCCTCTTGACATTTGAGAGTTTTAAGTAATAAATAGACTTTCTCAGTTTAATGAGATTAAAATTTTTTAATGAAAAACGGTTTATAGGGTTCATCACTATTATAACATTTTTCTTAGCGAACAAGTTTTACGTTTCATGTTTTCATGAGTTAAGTTGCTGAGTGAGCTACTTGCTTGGTTAATTTAATTTGACACTTTAATTAGCTGGATTGTTTAGAATCTTGTAAAGTGTTGAACATTTTGTTTACTATTTGGACATGCGTTAATGAAATTTTATTACTACTACCGTGCACACGTATACGTTTTTTTTGTAAAGGCTATTTTGCAATTCATATAACTGGTACATGAGCAACACTAAACCAACACGATGATACTTACGTAACGTACAAACCAGTAATAGGAAAAATTTCCGGTTCTTAGTTCAACCTTCTAACCTGAATTGATACTGTGCTTTTGTTTTCCAATCAAATTTTAAAAGTACAGTATTTGAAACAAACACGTGGAAAGATATTTTGCTGATTTGTGTGAAGTGTTTATTCCTACGGATTCACAACAATGAATGCTTGCGCAGATTGACTTTGTTTATTATTATTTTTATTATTGTTATTATTATTATTATTGTTGTTATTATTATTATTATTAGTTTATTCACAGATCAGTGGTTCCAATCTTTACACCACATACAAGAAATTACAACACAACAAACGCCAAAAACAAAAGGTTTAAAATTAATCCACAAACTGGATAGTAAACTATGTAACTATTATACATTATACGTATGTATGTTCATTTATAACAATACCAGATTTGACTTAACACTGCATGTGTCAAACTCCGTGGCTGTGAGCGTCAGCAACACTCTAACTCCATCTTCACGTGACACCCAAAATCAACTCGACATTGATTTGTAATAGATTTAAATGTTCCGCAGACTGTGTCTAAGTGTCAAATTTTAGCTTTCTGGGATATCTGGAAGTTGATAAAATAGACCACAAAGATGTTGAAGCGTGTTCGCGCACACACACACACACACACACACACACACACACACAACGAACAAGCCAAGTTAAATAAAAGGTTATAAAAAAGTACATAGAATAAATTCATTTTTCTCTGAGAGAGAAAATTATAAAAAAAAAATCTAGACGGTAATGCAGAAAAAAAAATGAGAAATGGTATTACCTCTCGAATCAACATGGAAATTAGAAATTCACGGTTTTTATTAATATATATTTTTTTCGCATGCAGTACACTCACTGCAAGAGAATATGTATGATAATTTGATTTTGTGTCAATACACGGAGAACTTTGCTCTTTGCCGAATTCGTGTTTTAGATTTTCATGCACGCGCTCCACTGATCATAAAGTCAGCGGTGTGTTTTCTGTCTTAAGATGTTCAAAAACCTTGTGAATATTTCATGCGCTTAAAAACCTGGTTGCTCGAAATGCAACCAGCTTTTAGCAGCCAACTTCTATTTCAACATATTTGGACAACTTTTTATCAAGCCAAACAAATTCTTCCGCTTGTATTATTAATTCATCTACTTACGCAAAATTTTCTCTCTTAAAATTTTTTCCTCAACGTTTCCAAAGTTCTGTTATTAATTTTGAGCCCAATTCTTCTGGGTGCTGTAAAACAAGTACTGTACATTAAAAATAATTTTTAAGAATACTTTTTAGATATAGTTTTGCTTTATGCGAATTTAAATTTATTGCGAGCTTTGAGTAATTACATTTTCGAGTTTTGCAATTTTTGATTCGATTTATTGGAATTTGTTACATTGGACTAATTATAAACATCTGCAGATGCCCCAATACACGTTCAATTTCCAGCTTACTCACAAATTTACAGTAATTCACAAGTGAAGTTATTATAAAACGTATAATAATGTGTATTTTTGTATTATTACAAAAATCTATACTGTATATATTTTAGTTGTATTATCTTGTATTTTCCATGTCTTTTTATATTTACGCGTAAAAACCCTAGTATTGACTAGTCGTCTACTAAATGTTATGCTCTTATTTCTTCAGTGAAAAGAGGGTCTTAGTTTGCACTTTATAGGCAAAGTGTGAGTAGAGAGACTTATGTCTAAAAGCCATCGTGCAAAGATCTAAATAATTTAACAGGTGTGTTGGGAATGTGCCTTTAAAATTGAGGGACCGGTCTTTCATTTCCTTCACTACTCTTCTTGATGCTCATTAATATTGATCCATGACATTATGAAATGGTGATGAGTAATTACCGTAAGAAATCAATAGTTGCTTAAAGACAAAAAGTTGGGCGAAAGTTTTTTTTTATGACTTCCTTTTTTCCTGACACATTCTTACAGTTTCTGTTTGATCAATAAAGTGGTAATTTTGTGTGTGTGTGTTGGGGGGGGGGGAGTTCAATCTTACCTTTGTATGTAGTAATTTGTTTAAAACATTTATAAATAAAATCATATACGATGAAATTGAGGAGTTGGGTTGAATAAAGGCGTAAAAAATGTAGTTTTGAGAAAAAGGGCAAAAACTTCTGGCACCTTCAAATTTAAGATTTTTCAAAATTCTGATTTAAAATTTCTGTCAACTGAAACAAAATTTCTTTTATAAAAGAAAAATAAACAAGATTTGCAAAAAAAATTGTCAAGTTTAGTTGACAAGCCACAAGTTACAGGCTAATTTAAAAATTCAATTGCACCGTTATTTCCGAATATTGTGCCTAATTTATAAATGCATTTGCGCCGTTTTTCCAAAGATCAGTATTTTTTCCATTGTTTTGGAAGGGAAACAAGCGAGTGAAATAACCAGGAAGTGAAGTGACAAAAAGAAAGAAATAAAAAAAATCTGAGATTACAATAGTCGCGTTCTATATTCTTGTTCCAAAAAGTTCGAAAGTACAAATGATATGCAACCCAGTGTCTTTATGTTATTGACCAAACGTTCAATATATAGTTTTATAATTTCATTACTTCGTCCCTTTGAGACATGAGAAAAAAAAAACAACAAATAAAATACACTTAACAACCAAAATTAAACTTTTGATAATTATAACAAAGATTAATAAATGACAAACTAATATCTATTTGACAAAAGTACATGACTAGACAAACTTTTCTTGAAGTCCAGTGAATTTTGATATGCATTTTATAAAATAACGACGTATGTGGATATATAACATTTTTCCATCCTAGTCTTTTACTTTAATCATGCCATTAAAGCATTCATCACATATTCACCTGAATTTGACAAAAGTGCGCGTTATATTTTTGGAACACTCTATGTGTTTTGATACTTTGAATTTAAATGTTTATTGACCTGGCAGTTTTGTTTGTATAGTAAACTGCTGCAATTTTTAACATATTTATCATGTTTATAAAACCAGAAAACTTGTTGCCATATTGAAAATTATTCTAATGAAAACATTATTTGAACACATAATTCGTTATGGACCGAATGAGTTTCACAAACTTTTATCAGGATATACTGTATTTGACTCAGAATATTAATGATTAGCGAGTGTTGACTATATTTTCTCATGTTCATTGAATATTAGTCTAGCATTAATTTTTAACTATTTACTAATCAACCGCGCAAATAGCGAATTCTCAAACCATATAGCCGATGTTTCTTTCTATAAATAACATTTTGAGATCATCTTGCTGAATGACTTCAAAGGATTAATTGTTCAACCGCAATAAACCTAACATTGAAGTCATAGTGAACGACCCCCTAGATGACGACCCCCTGAGTAGTGTCGCTACTAAGCAACAGTGTAGTCAATTCATCAAAGTAGGCCTATTATGTTTCTCTTGTTACAAGGCAACCCAAAGGGAAGCTCTTGTGGATGAAAGCACGAAATATCCCTTGTACAAGGTTGTCATAACCGTAGAATCAAAGCAGTTGACAAGAGGGCAGCAAAATGCTCATAGCTACTACCCCTAATTGGGGGGTTTGTTGGAGGCTCCCCCATTTTATTTTTTGTTTTCTTTTATATATAGTTCGTGGATTTCGTCCTTGGTTGAGTTTGAATCAAGGCCATTAGCTCAGTTTTCCGTTTCCTTCATCCAGCTTTTTATTATATATTTTTTCTTTTTCTTTTCCTTTTTCTTCTTTTAAGTCCTTTCAAGTTTAGTCTTTCATCCTTTTTCGGCTTTTCGTTGACTGGCTTTCTTGTTTGCTAATCTTTTCGAGTTGCGAGAATGAATGGCAGGAGGTCTCTATGGTTTGCAGAAACAGTTGTTGAACCACTCACTGTTGCGTAGTAAGGGATCAGAAAAATGGATGTCGTTTGCAGTTGAGACTGGAATATACGTGTACAGTCGCTTCATACAGCGATTGTTATACGTGCAGGCATAACTCGCGATATAAAAATAAAACTCGTTGTATGAACATTTTCCCTATATAAATACCTAATTTTTTGTGCCAGATTTCTAGTTTCACTCTCTTGATATATGCATTCTACAGTATAATAAATAAAATGGACGCATTTTTAAAACATTCACTCCCTTTCACCTCAGTCGCATGTTTTCTTATGATTTCTAATTTGAACAGTGGTGCATTTCTCCTTTTTATTTTACTTCCTTCGAGGCAAAGTTTATGATTAGATCACTATTTTTATACACTTATGTTAGCTTATTGGTGAGTTTGTGAGTGAGTGAGCTGGGAATTGAACCTATACTGCCATCTACAGTCGTTTATAAAAATATATTGCGTAGTACAATGCACCAACTAAAACGAGAACTGCGTAAGTTCTTCGCATAAATAAAAACCACATAATTCTAACGTAAAAAAAAAGAAACATCGCTATATATAAATCGAAAATTGCAGAAATCAAAAATGAATTTACTCAAAACACGCATAAATCAAATATCAAATTACTCAACGATCGCATAAATTTAATTTTGCATAAATATAAATTTGCATGAATCGAAACGTGCAGAAATAAAAAATGGAAGTACAGAACACACGCATATATTGAATATTGAAATTACTCAAACACTGCATAAAAGTTTATTCGCATAAATTGAAATTATCATAAATTGAAACATGCAAGAATAAAAAAATGGATTTCTTGCATTATATATGTACATACAGTATTCATGTACATACAATGTACCTGTATATGACAGTATATAAATAGTAGGCCTATGTTTAAAAATCATTTTTAATGCACTTGTTTTAAAAATAATTGACACCCCCACTGATTGAGAACAAATTGTGCACAGAGGTGAAATCACTATAAGAGTTATAAAAGGACAACTGACTCTTGTTACTAGATATCGTGGTTGGAATTTTGCTCGTTGTATGAATAAAAAAATTCATCTTTGGAACCTCTCATAGTGTAAAATCTCGTTGTAGAAGTAACTTGTGATATATGAAGTTTGACTGTTTGTTGTTGTTGTTGTTGTTGTTGTTGTTGTTGTTGTTGTTGTTGTTGTTTTTGTTGTTTTTACCTATAATTTATTTGATTTAATTAAAAAAATGTACCTACGCGTTTGTTTTTGTTTACATTGGCTTCGTTGAAATAATTAGTTTACATTGGTTTGACAATAAACTCATCAAATATACATACATCATTTGGAAGAAGCACTCGTGTCGATGTCTCATTAGGCATTCACTGTCTACAATCGTTGAGAATAGAAAAGTTGCATCTCAAATAAATCACACATCAGTAGGCACAGAAACACACGACGAGGTAGTAGTAGTTGTAGTAGTACTACGGAGGAAATCAGTTCGGTAATGTCATTTGCGAAGAAGTACTAGTTCAGAGTGGAAAAGCGTAGAGAACGTAAAAGAGTAGTGGAATGAGTTGTAGAAATGGTTTCATTCGCATGAGGGACACGTGTGACTGTTACATTATTGGATATTGGCAAGCACGGAGGCAAAGGCTCTTATTCGGAATAAAATTATGAACAGACAAATGTAAAGCTTATCCACTTTGGATCGATACGAGTTTGTCAAAATGATCATTTTTTTTTCTTCCTACGTCCTAGTTTTCACTTTGATGTTTTTGAAAATTAAATTTCCGTGAAAGAACCCATTATAATAACGCTTTGTAAGAAATTAACTGTAAACAATAGAAAAATATTTATTTATATATGTATGTATGTATGTATATAGGTATGTATGTATTATATATACAGCAGAAAACTCGTATTTTCTCAATTTCCCAAGTTTCGGCGAAACGTCAGGTGCAGTAGACGTTTGTGTACGAAAATTTAATGACATTATTTAAAATTTGGGATATTGCAAAACAGGAAGGAATTCCGTCTTTGTGAGTGTGTATTATTTTTTTATTATTTTTTACCTTTTTGAGGGGACCTTGTTTTCGTTTTATTCGATCAATTTATAAATTTTAATTAGATCGTGTTGCGAGCAGCGGAAGAGCTTTGGGGTAGTGTAAGAAGATGAAATGCAAATTTCGCAACATAATTAGATGAATAACTTAGAAGAGAAATAGTTTTAAAGCTGTGAATGAATGAAAGTTGTGGAATCAAAAAGTGTGGGGAGTTTACTTGAAGAAAGGCCAAATTTTGGTCATTTGGCGAAGTTTTATATAAGCGTGCAGTAACGTACTGTTTGTGTGTTGGTGACCTTCTAGGAACTCGGAACAAGATGCATTTCAGGTTAAAGGTTTGGAGGTAGAATATTAAGAGGGCGAGAGAAGGTGCTTGGAATACGACATGAATTTAAGATCGTGTTTTTTTCTTCCATCTTAGGATATGGGACCATAGGCCAAGATCATTCTTCGGTCATAAATCATTTCTTAGCTGAAAAATAACTATATTGCCTTTTCAGTTTGGTCGTAAAAGAATTAATTTTAAACGAGAATAAAAATAATGTTCCGGCTTACATGTGTTGATTATGAACAAAATACCTGAAATGGAGTTATGCGTTGTAAACTGAAAAACAATCGGATAATCAAAATGTCGGATATGTTGTCGGATATTATAGTACAAAACATAAAATCCATTCTGATAGAATCTGATAAAATACAGCATTTGTTTGACATGTTATTTTCTAATAAAATCAGATAACCGACAAGTAAAAACAAGTAAACTGAAATGGCTTTTTAAGCATACTTTTTATATACTGTACTGTCGTATACAGATATACTGTATGTTGTATGTACATACATAATGCAAATAAATCCATGTTTGGTTTCTGTATTTTATTTGATTTATGGGAATTTCGATTCATGCGATTGTTGAGTCATTTGATATTTGAATTATGCGAATGACTCAATTTCTGCAATTTTCGATTTATTTATATATACGATTCACATTGGACCAACATGCAGTTTTTGCTTACTTATGCGGTTCTCATTTTATTCTTTTTTGATACACAAAACTATACAATATACTCTCATAAACAACTGTAGATGGCAGTGTACGTTCAATTCCCTGCTTGCTCACTTACAAACTCACTCACAAACTCACTCATTCACTCACTCACAAGTGAAGCTAATTTAAAGATATAACTGTATTTGAAAATAAACCCTGGTTAACTTTGTATACATTTTCAGGTTTCAAACTCTGTTTCTTTAGCTTCAGTTGTTCAAGCTTTAAAAATTATAGACAATATAGAAATTTGAGCACGAACAGTGGATTATAGATAATGATCATCAGCGTTAATGAAGACGAATCCCAACTCGTTAGTGAAGAGTAGATACACACACACACACAACGTCGTTTTGGATTTATTATAATTTTGGTCTTGGAAACCCGTTCACAGGATTAGATCTTTTTTCGCATTGAGGTCACGTCTCTAATTCTACTGACAAAAAGGAAAAGCTACTGGAATAAGGATCATCAGGCTTCTCTACCGTTTCATTTCTCGTCATTTTTTTATTACGTGTGTGTGTGTGTGTGTGTGT
>JAQIWH010003319.1:0-20447 GCA_034695005.1 Cryptops parisi | reverse complement strand
CACCCTTTGCACTTTCTACGATCCTGGGCCAACCTAACTGATGGTTACCGTGACCATTACAAGTTTGCCATAAAGCTCCAAGGCACTCACTCAAACATTCTGTAATAGAAAGCGAATTTAGCTCAAATGGTTCAATTTCAAAAGTTTTTGTGAAATCATACAGATCTCAGTGCGAAACGTTTATTTTCATGGTTCATTCTGCAATACAAAGCGAATTTAGCTCATATGGTTTAATTTTAAATTTTTTTGTGAAAAAACATGTGAAACTAACATAAACTAATTAATTAATACGATATTTTGTATTTGGATCATAGTAACTGAAGTAACTGGTTAGCTCCATTTTTTTTGCCGAAAATTATTTTTCAATAGATATAATTGTTTCAAAATTCTGCATTGTTTGGTGCAAGAAATATTAGGCCAAACTGATGCTTGAATATCGAGATATTATCTTAGATGGCGCTGACAGTTACTGTTAGGTGTGTGAATACGGTGGTCATATTTTCATGGCAAAAATAAAATAAAATAAATAACAAACAAACAGCGCTTCCGTGCGACAACCTATGTGAAGCTTCGTATGCTAAAATGTCTCCATTAAAAAACAATGACTTACAATCACCTTTTCTAAAACCAAAAAGGACGAAACTGAAACTTTTAAATTTACGTCTGCAAGAAAGCGGTTATAGAGATCTTGTTTAATACAAACATACACAACTTAGCAAAAGGAAAACATCTGTCACATGTCACGTCAGTAACACAAACATCTTGTAATACAAATACGTTTTCTGTTATTTGTTTTTATTATTAACAACACATTGTGACTTAATTCTTATCGCAAAATTTCAGTCGCTTATCACCTCACAGTAATCATGACGAAATAAAGGACATTATCAGGCTTCCAAAAAAGGGCGAAACAAAATAGTTTGTATCACCGTATGTATAAGCCAAGTTACCTTCACAGCTGTCAAGAAGCTCTTTATCATTTTTTTGTGTACTGATTTTAAAGCCAACAACAGACAGCTCCATTTTACAGTTTTCTATAATGTGAAAATAAATATATTACCAGTAAAGTATTTCGGCCATGTATTGTAAACGATAAACCAGGTGTTTGATAAATTTAAAAAAAAAAATTTAGGTGTTTTCTATTTAGCCACTCTTTTGAGTCACCCTGTATAACTTGTCAATAAGTTTTGCATACTTTTCACAGATTAATGCACAGTGCAGACTGGATCGCTACGTTTATCGGTTTAGCTGGTGCCAGAAGAGGTTTGTTTACTAAATGTTTCTTTTATTACAGCGATGTGAATGTTACGTATTTATTTAGGTTTATTTTTGAAATGTTAATTTTAATGAAATTTGCTTAATGATACTGTATGTGCTTTTTCATGGTCACTTATACATCAAATTTTGTTTCTTAGCAAGAGGAATAGATGGTGTGGATCAATGGAAGGCTATCAGTCGTGATCAGAAATCCAGACGTACACACGTACCTTACTTGTTCGATATGGTCGAGAATACCGCATTCGCAGCCGTTAGGTCGGATTTTGCTTATCTTCGTTTTTTTATTATACAGGGTGGCTGGAAGTTATACAAGGTTGCTAATAATTTTTATTGATTATTGGTCAAATGTAGTGAAACAAGCTTTACTGTGGACCGAAAATTTGTCACTAGTGTTAAAAGCTCACATAGGCACCACCAGTTTCTAGTTGTCCACCACTTTCAGTAATTGTTTGAGAATAGTCTCGACTGACTAGTAGGAACTTCAGTGGTATGTTGGTCATTCCTGGACTATTATCACCCAGCCGATTTCCTGGAAATGAGATGTCCAGCCACTCATATGGATACTGAGTGCCAAATAAGTTGCAAAATCTTCCACCGATTAGTATGATCACTTTGGAACAGTGTGTTTTGATGACAATGACCGGTTGATAACATTAAATAATGGATAAAACAAAAGTTTTTGGACCGACTGATTATGATAACAATAGCCGATGGATAACAATATCCGTAATTAAAATAAACGGATTCTACTGTACGAGACAATTGGAAAAACTGAAGGAGAACGCTTGTGTCTATGTGAACTGTCAACACTGGAGACAGTTTCTACTATTTTAGTGTCGACATTAAAACTCGTTTCACTACAATCGGCCGATAATTGAAGGGCCTGGTGTAAAAGGGTGTCAAGTAACATTTTTACAATTTTTAGTAAAACGCGTTTGAAGATCTGAAATTGCCTTGCTGTTTATGGACTTCTTGCATTAATATCTTCGCGCGTATATCTTTGTTTTGCTCAAAATGATACGCCAGGAAGGTGGAATTGCGCCTAACGCATCTGAAAATGCGTTTAGGTCATTTTTGGACAAAAATGTTACTCAATACCCTTTTAGCACTTTTTCAATAGGGCTAAACTTTACTTTCCAACCACCCTGTATAAAACAACATCATTATGGTTTTCAGTCAACACACCAAATCATCACTATCAACATCATCACTAATGGTTTTTGTTTCTCAGGGATGATCAATATAAATTAATCGTCGGTCCCGCCGGTGATGGCGATGTCGTTATTCCTGAGAAAGACGTAGTGGATTACAGTTTCAATAAGACTTATCTGTCATTCTACACGTCGTCCGACAACAATCCTTTTAACGCTAGTGAGAAGATTATTCGACTTTTTGATCTAACAAGTACGTCAGTTTGTTTTTTAAGTACAGTACCAGTGTATGGTTTGTGTAGGACTCGTAAAAATCTTTTATTTTCTTCACAGAAGACCCTTCAGAAAGCAATAACATTGTCAAAGAAAATCCTGCAAAAGCTAAGGAATTGTACGACGTAATCCTCAAGTATAAGAAACAATTCAAACCGGCAGTCAAATTAGGTAATTCTCAAGATGGCGAACCAACCAATTTCAACGGGTCGTACACGTGGGGCTGGTGCGAAGCATACTACGATGTACCTTTGATGGCAACTTCGAAACCAGACTATTTTGCGTTTTGTTAAGAGATGTTTAAGCATTGGATGATGACACTGTAATTGAAAACAAATAAAATCATCTCCCAGCAGTGAGGCAAACGGTTTGCTTTACTATAGACTCGTTTTAATTCCTCTTATAGGGACGTATGGCATACTTTCTAATGTCGTATGGCACAATGATACTTGTGGTCATCGAGTCATTGAAATATTTGTGGACATTTAATTAAAATAATTTCACTAATATTATTGTTTAACTACGTGCACGTCATTTGGTGTATTTTCACATCAAAGTTTCGCATCATATTTCATTTTGGTGTTTCAAATTTGCATGGTCATTCATAAACGTTTCACCTGCGTACGGACATCATCATTAATGATTTTTTGACGAAATAGTACATATTAAGTTTTACTTGTATCTTTCTAAATAAATTTTAAATTGGTTTAATTAAATAATTATGAATCATACGTGAAACATTTGACAAAAGTTTGGATTTACGTACGTAGGCCTACTGTCGAATTAAACTCAGCAATACCAATACCGTACGTGTACAGGAATACGCCGCTTCACGGCGCTCCGACCCAGAACGCTTCGTTATAACGGCTTCACGAAAATCGATATTTTGTTACAAAAATAAGTGCTAATAACCCACCGCCGCCGCCTCAAACTTTGACGATACGTGGACAGTGTTCAAACGTCTTCAACATAGAGACAAAACATAGCACAATACTAAATGTCATTTTACACTTCAAACTTGCTCAATCAAACTTCATCGATTTTGATTGTTTTTCTGACGTCACGTACACGTTCGGGTGCGATTTCGTACTTTAAGTTAAACAACCAAAAAAAACAAAAAAAACTTAAACACACCCGGATGTATGTATGACGTCAGAAAAACAGGTTGGAATCGGTGGAATTTGATTGATCAAGTTTGACGTGTGAAATACTTAACTTTTTCATCTAACTTTCCACCATCAACTACATACAGTACAGGCTTTCATGTGCATTAACAAGTTAAACAAAAGATGGTAATTCTATCTGCAGCAGTTTTCGATTTACGGCGGTGATCGCCGTTATAGTGGGGTATGCTCACAAATATGTATTGCATGTATTATACTGTATATATGATTACAAACAACGCAATAAAATGTTCGAAGAGTTTCACGCGTAAAAATAACACGTTAAGCATATATTATTTCATTTAAAGAATATATCTTCCAGTACGCCTATATTGTACAATTTACATAACCATAATTAC
The DNA here is from genome assembly GCA_034695005.1 of Cryptops parisi. NCBI lineage: Eukaryota > Metazoa > Arthropoda > Chilopoda > Scolopendromorpha > Cryptopidae > Cryptops > Cryptops parisi. Next base: position 16,223 of record JAQIWH010003319.1, on the reverse strand, counting down.
TTGGAATGACTAAAGATTATGTTAACTAAAACTAACAATAGCTACTGGTATCTATTTATTTATCTGATTCATCAGTATCAACTATACTCCATAAGCTGACACGGAATTAGCTTGAGGCAGCCAAGGGGCGAGCTAGGTGATCACTGTGTGACCACTGATCACACAGCAACTGAAACGTGTGAGAGGTACCCTCGTCAACCATTGGCTGATTCATTTAACTTTCTCATAATTGTGCCAGCAATTCTGTGCCAGCTAATGTGAAATGGAGTATACTAGAAGTTGATACTATGTTAATAACTCGGAAATTATGAAAAATTTCGTTCATAAAAAGCTACTTTATTGAATAGGCTATAGGCCTACCATGTTTTATATATTTATTTAAAAAAAAACTTCAACGTCCTTTTAACCCCTGTATTGTCTATCGATGAACTGTTCTTTATTGTGATATTTAAAAGGTAAAGAAATATGTTGAGTTTTATTATCAAATTTAACAGCAACAACAAAATTGTTTTAACGAAATTCAACAAAACTTTTCTTGTTTTAGAAAAATGCAAAGTAATTTGTTACTATTTTTCATCGAACTCATTCCTAGATAACTGTGAAACTGTTACTGCTATAATTTTAACAAAACGATTAAAAATTGAAAGAAAGACCATATTTTACATTAGTTAATGTCAACTTGACTAATTACATTTCTATTATGAATGATGTCCTATAACATTTACAATTCTTCTTTAACAGAACTGTATTTCTCGGCGAGCTGATGATGACCTATGATTTTCGGAATTGTTTTCACCCAGAATTCGTATTTGTCATTCTTCGTGTCGTAAACGCTCACCGAGCTTTTCGTGTCGATGTGATATATATGCAACTTGTTTGCTTCAGCGTTTGGCCATTTCACTTCTACTTCGTCGCTGTTTGGAGTTCTACAGACAATGGTGGGAAATTATCTATTATTGACGTTTCGAACATTTTTTTTACCAACATTTTTAAAAATAAGTTTAAGTAAACCATACCCGTTCAGTACGAAATTATAAAATAGTTTCTGTATATGTTTCTTTACAACAAGATCCATATCTTTCAGAGGTTCAAATCCCGTTAACATGTTTGAGAAGAAATTAGTCAAATCGAAACCATGGCAAACCCCTATAAAAATCGAAAGTAAAAAAATTAGATTATTATCCTTCTGTTAATTGTAAAGCCGCTTGTGGCGCTAGTTGCTGGCATATGTGATTAATCGTCGTGTGTTTCTGCAAGTCCACTAAGATCGGCTAGTCCTGTTAGAGCGTTTGTCCAATCTTCGGCAACTTACAGCACCTAAAAGGATGTGGAAATACACAACGAGCGATCACACATGATAGTGCTACAGGCGGGATTTACAGTTAACACAAGATTACCAACATTATTAAATAACTGATTATGAATTAAACGTGGTCGAAGAACAGACTTACCAAGCTTGACGCCCGCAGGAATTTGGAGTAACATTTTGAACATTTTAGGTTCGGTTTCGTAATCGTACACATAAGCATACACTTTGCTTCCTTTTTCGGATAACAATTTAATCGTCAAATAATTATAAATTTGGAAAAATCCATCGGTGATAGTCTATTGAATGAAGTTGTTTAAGAATATCAGAAGTCGTATTAATAATAAAAAAAAAATTGTGAGACTTTACAACAAACCTTGGCGTAAGATTTCTCAATATCTTCTTTCTTAGATGATTTGAAATACTTTGCTTTGATTTCTTTTACTGCTTCGTCTACATGTTGGGTACCGCCGAACAGAAGCTCCATGTTATTATCGATATCTTTTATAAATTGGTCAGCATCAGCACCACCTTGAACTACAAAGATAAAATCAAACAATTGAATATGTTTATTTTGGAAGTGACAGTAGCACTAATTTGATGTTTTGGTTAGGTGATTAGCTAATTATAATTTCACTTACATGATCGCCAACAATTGCCTTCGTCTCTGGTCACTCCAATAATTAGAGGAACATCGTTATACTGTTTGTTTTTTATCATATTAAATGGAGTGTCGGGTAGGAAAATTCCATCCACGGTTGGGACAAATATGAGATGCGTCTTTTTATCGACCTACGTTGATAAAAACTACATGTATTTTTGTTCAAGATTTTACAATGAAAACATTGTTTTACGTTGGGCATATCAAATATAATGAACCTAAGTTGGATTTGTTTGGTTTGGTCATTGACTCTATATAGACCGAATCTTCACTTTTTTTGAGATTGTTCAAAAGAATGTTATGTCAACGCGTATATTAGAAACACCCTGTATATTCACCATGGTTCCATCGTTCGCTATCAGATTTTCACTAGATGTTGTTTTCAAACATTCAACTAGTTTCTGTGTCGTGTCTACGGGACATTCCACGTTCTTTCCTAGCTCATTGGCCCAGTGCATTGGTTCTTCTTGGTATGCCCAGGGATTCAAGACTGTTCCGCTCATTGCAATAGCTCGGTGGAACAAACCTACAAAAAACATAAACAATAACATTTCAGTTTAAAACAACAAAACATCAAAATTTTCATGTTAAAATTTTTAATTGATAAGCCAAAAAAAAAAAAGAAAACCTTTTGAAAGTGGTGAAAGGTAATGGTACATCACACTAGCGCCACCTGCGCTTTCACCAAAAATAGTGACTTTCGTTGGATCGCCTCCAAATTTGTGGATGTTGTTTCGTACCCATCGCAGACCTTCGACTTGGTCTAGAAGACCATAGTTACCCATCGATGCGTCATCATTTGTGCTTAGAAATCCTGTAAAGATCGAAAAGTGGTCGTTCTGGATTTGTCAACCATGAAATGTCGAAATTCCTTAATGTTTTAAACACATAAGTTTTGATTATCTCGTAGTCATAAAAGATCCCATTCACCTAAGGATGCTACTCTATATGTGACGGATACAAGTACGATGTTTTTTTCTTCTGGCATAAATCGTTTTGAATTATATAGAAGGTTTTCGCCTCCACTTCCCATGGCGAATCCTCCACCGTGGATATGATAAACCACGTCAAGTTTCTCATGTTTGTCGCTCGATGGGAGCTAAATGAGAAGAATGCCTAAAAGTCAGTTTAGTCAGTTCTCTATAGGAACAGTATCTAAACATATTTATTAATGAAGTGCAGTCAAGCCTCATACAACGAGTTAAATTGGACTATTGGACCCTCGTTATAAGAAAACAAATTTTTAGACTAAAAATTAGCATTTTACCCTATAATTCGTGCGAAATTCAAAGAGTATCCAGGTGAACGCACTTTCTTTAATGAAAGAAAATGTTTTTAAATTAGTCTATATAATGGGCGTAAATAACTCATCCGATTTCAAAGTTTCACCCCAGTCTCATGGTTTATTTATTTTTTAATTTTAACTGTAAACTTATTTTGGAGGAGAGGGGGAGAAGCGTAGCTTATTATTAGTTCACTATTGCTTTTAAACAAATGGAAACGACTACTGTTTAAGAAAACATTGATGTAACCGATACAAGAGTTATCAAGTACAACAGACCTTCATTCATTGCATTACTACAGTGGTCGTTGTTGGAGTTTTGCTCATTGTATGAAGAGAAATTTTACCATCAAAACCGCATTGTGTGAAATCTTGTTGTAGCAGTATTATGGTGAAATGAGCTCAGCTTCATATTTTAACTACTAGGCAAAATAAATCTTACAGTCGGTGTGTAGACATTGAGGGTGAGACAATTATCTTCATTTCCTTCAAATCGATGAGTCAGCATTGATATTTGAGGACAAGGTGGTCCATCCACCGCTGTGTCTAGAATTCCATCCCATGGTAATTTTGGCACTGGATACTACGTAGAAGAATTATTAGACAAGTTTGATATACTATGACACCTGTGTTTCGAAAATAACTGCAACGATCTAAGATTGCAGATTAAAAGTGGGTAATTTTTTGCCCATTTTTAACCTGCAATTTTAAATTGGTAAAAAATATTCAAGTGGATGCAATTATTTTCTATTTTTTTAGTGCATTTTGAAAGATTGGTATTTCGAAAAACAAAACGTGTTTTTTCTGGTTTTTATTTATTTTCTTTGTTATCCGAGTTTCTTTTCTTTTTCTATTGAATTGTTGATAGGGAAGTGAACAATGTGATTTTCCAACAATTGTTATTCTGCTTGATCATCCGTGAAATTTACATTCACTCTAGGAAACATTGCAATTAATTTAGCAGATAATTTGAAAAAGATACAACGATAAGTTATAATACTGTGCTGAATTTTTATACTGTACAGTTTTATTATATTATATTGTACTGTTACTATGTTATACGATTTTAGAATTTAAATTGTCACACCACCAATCAACTCTATCATACAAATCATCGATCAACACTGACGTGGTTCAACGACAAATTTTTAATTCGATTAATTTAAAAAAAAAAATTATTATATAAGTGTAAATGTAAAATAAAATAAAATTGCTCTACTTTCACTTTCTACACATATTTTAATTAGTGTCCAACTTTTCAAAGTTTCTTTTCATTTATCGCGTTGCTTTAGTCTCAAGTTGCATAACTTACCTTGAATCGCAGGTTATCCTTGGGAGCTTCTGCATAAGGGATTCCTTTAAATGAATAATACGAATTTCCATTGTCATCCACCGATTCTATGCCACGAATTTTGCCATGATTTAGTTGTACGATTGGTTGTTCGCAAAATCCATATTGCCCTAGAAGTGCCCCAGCGAGCCCTAGCAACAGGAACCGTGCCCCACTCATGTCGACAGTTGCAACGATTGAAGTGTTGAAAGCATTCGAAACACACAATGTTGAGTTTTCACAAGCTACCTTATCAGAGAAAAACTTAAATGGTTGTTGTTTACTCAGTTGTGTTGTAATCATATTGATGTCGATTTCCGGCGATGTTGTCGATTTCCTATCATTAGGAATTTTTTTACGTTTTTTTGTGCTGAAGTGGTTAATTTTTTGTTTTAATAACCGTTTTGGTACTTTTAGGTTATAGTCAGGCCCAGTCTGATGTTGCTATTTGCTTGTACTTTATTATGGGTTTAATGTGCAGGTTAGGTTAGGAAAACAAAACATTATCATACGTTTGATACGTTTGTTTATTTTTCCTAACCTAACCTGCACAATGAACTCATAATTAAGTACCAGCAAATAGCATCATCAGACTGGGCCTGGTTATAACCGGAAAGTACCACCTTTTTTAATTGATGTGAGACTACATTCACCAAATTCAAAATGGTAGTTTAATTATTTTTAAAGAAAATCCAAAACAATGTTGTTATTAAAATTTCATATAATGTAGAATTTGCTGGTCTAGTAAACGACTATGGCTGGAGTGTATTAATTGACGGTGAACTCTACCACAAAGTAATTATGTTGCCATTATATACATGTAATGAAAGTGTAAATTTGAATCCATTTACCATGTCATGACGAAAAAAGTTCACTTGATTTCAGAGAAACGGTGAAAAGTTTTAACGAGAAACGGTAAGTCAGCTTAATTGATGAATAACTTGAATAAAGTTGTTCATCGTCAATAAGGTTTGACTTAGTTCTAATAAAATAAAAAGGCTATTATAATAGTTTCCATTTATTTTGTGACAATTTACAGTAACGTTGTGTATTATGTGAATGGGTTGCCATTTATTAGGTAACATAGTATCATAATTACAGGATAAAGTACGTAACCAACCAAAACACTTGATTGGTTTTGATAGATAAGATTACACTTTTATCAGTCAAATGTTTCACCTTTTTAAAATAGGACATACGATAAAGATGATCAAAGTTATGATCATATTTATTATAAAAAAACTGTAATAAATAAAAAAATTAAATTAAAAATAAATTTCAGTGATGAAATATCCAATAAATTTAAACGTGTATTCAAAGTCATCGATTGAGCCGTGATTTAGTTCTAGTTTAAGAAACTCGTCCTGAATACACACGTAAGAGCAGTAAAAATCAATTGCACTTTTGGTACCTGTCAGTTTTAGTCTACACAGTATACATCTCATAATAATAATACACACTATAAATCTTGTAATAAAAATACTCATTTATTAATTAGAATACTCATTATTTTCATATAATGCTAATTTATGTGGATTTTAGATCACCGTTTTGATGTCGGTGAGTCATTATAATCAGCATCACGAACAGTTAAAGTGACAATATATTAATTTTCGTGACCGCGATTGAATGTATTTGGTATTTCATTCACCCAAAACTTATACATTTCGTCTTCTTTTTCGTCATAGGTGCTCACAGAGCTTTCTTTGTCAAAATGATAAATACGAAGATTGTCCGGTTCTGTTGGTGGCCATTGAACATCAACATCCACACTGTTGGGATCACTACAAGTACGCCAAAGTAAAACAATATTTACTTTTCTATAGTAAATTTAGTACAAATTATAATAAATTTACGTTTTAAATGTATCAAGAGCTGACTATATCAATGCAAGTTATGTGAATCTTTAGTTACTATAAACCGATTCAGGATGATATAAATAATTGAAGGGCTCTGGGAACTAACTGGTCGGCTCCAAATTAATAAAAAAGTCAAAAATTATATTTTTGACTTTTTTGTCAAAAATCTTTGTTTGTTTTTTAGTGGAAATAATTGTTTCGAAGTTTGGCATCGTTTGGTGCAAGAAACAAACCAATTTAATGCTGAAATACCGAGATATCATCATAAATGGCGCTGACAGTCATTTTTGGGTGCATAAGTCAAGTTAGCTTCACAGCTGCCCGGCAGCTGTTTATTATTTGTTGTGTACTGGTTTTTAAACAAACAACAAACAGCTCCATGTACATTTTTATTTACTGTGAAAATGTATTACCAGTAAAGCATCTTTAGCCAAAAAAGTTTTAACAAACTGATCTAAACGATTTATTTGAAACATTTTGCATATTTTACTGTTCAAAATAGTTTTGGGTCGATAACGTACAATTTTAAAACTCTGCCCCGAGCCCTTCAGATTTGAACTTCACTAATGAAAGGTTGTTTTTTTTTAAAACTATATTCTAATGAACATTAGTTTTGAACATTAATTTCTTACCCATTTCGTACGAAATTGAAAAATAGTTTCTGCATTTGTTGCTTAACCTCCAAATCATTGCCCGTTTGTGCTTCTTCCCCGAAAAATGGATTTGTGAAAAAGTTGGCCAAGTCTAATGCATGACATGCGCCTACGCGATTTTTTGAGAAATTATCCACATTAGGTCAAATAAATTTTAAACTACATTAAAGTTAGTTGACAGTTGACTTTTCACTAAAACGATTAGGTGATAATTTACCAAGTTCGGTGTCCCCTGATATATTCAAAAACTTTTTCACCATCTCTACATTTCCGTGGTAGTCGTAATTATACAAATACACTTTGCTTTCTCGATCTGTCATCATTTTTGCTGTTTGGTATTGGTGTTTCTGGAAATACCCGTCCGTGATGATCTGTGAACATATGTACAGTGATGTTTTAGTTTATTCAATTTATTAATTATGTTTTTACTTTGTGTGACCATGGCTAATAATATACTGTATATTATTATAGTAATAATTTAGCTAATTTAGCTAATAATATAGGCCTACTATATATTATTAGCCATGGTGTGACACAAAAATGACTTACGTTTGTGAAAATCCTTTGAACATCTTTACTTTTTCGTACTGATGAAAGATATTTCTCTTTGATTTTACGCACTGCAGCTTTGTTGTTAAATTCATTAAACATGAATTCTAAGCCTTGATCAATTTCCTCCTCTGTATATTCTTCATCTTTTCCTTTGGGCTTGATAACTGTGAAATTTAATAAAACTTTTCATTGGTAAATCAATTATCTGGCACACAAAACTTGCGAAGACGGAAAGGTAGAAGGCTCCAACCATCAAATGTATCGTAGGGATACCGAATTGTAATAGAATTTGCTGCAATGAAATCCAAGTTAAATTTACAAGAAGAACATGTTTGCTGAAAATTGACTAATGTATTGTTTAAATTCATGTAAAGGATGATTTTTATTTTGAACATATCTGGGGATTTCCTTTAAACGACGGAATTTAATTAATTTAGGTAGGGTCAAAATTTTGAGTAGACGCACTTTTGCAGTGATTGATACATACAGCGACCAACCAAACAAAACTCTTAACAAACGATTGTAAGAACAGTCAACCTACGAAGGCGATAAATTGGAATATTAGACCAAATTAAAATGTCATAAAACAATAACGAAATAACTTTGGATTTCAACAGGACGGTTTTTTTAAAAGTAAATTTTGATTCTTTAAATAAAAAAGTCCAGTTACACAATTTTTTGATCTTGGAATTTAAGTGAAGAAGAATGGATGAGGACGAGTCAAAGAGAATGCGAAGAATTTCAACAAGTTCAGAATTTTCAAAATATGGGGTTATATGAAGTTTGTTAGTTTTAAGTTTATTAAGTTGAATTTGTTCGGAGGTATACCAATTGATTAGACACTGAAGATACTACTGCTCAATAAGGTAATCAGCAATATAGATATGGTATGGCTCATATGGCAAAAATTGGAAATTATTGTCCACGTAGGTTAAAAAACAGACTGAGAGTCTGGCATCAAACAGGGTTTTCGCAACAACGCCGCGAATAAAGTTGATGCGAGTCCTATGCCTTGGTTTACACCAAAATATGATTCCGTAAGCGTGAATCATATCTCACTGTGCTGACCAACTAGAATGAATTTATCAGTAAGGTAGCTTTTCAGAAGAAGAAAACACTGTTGTAATAGACCCAAAAGTAAAAGACTAAAATAGGAGTTGAGGATAAAATGTCATGGTAATGTATCAAATGTTTTTGAAATATCTGTGACAAGAATAAGACTATATCGTTTATTGAGGAAAGCATAATTAATGCTATCATGTAATTTTAACAGTAAGTAATTGCACGGGTGAAAGCACGTTTTTCCTCCTTTTCTCTGTTTTTTCTGCCTCTTCCCTAAAGACCCCATTTCAATAAAAAATTTATTAAGGGTTTAATCTCTTTCATCTGAAACTGTTGCTGTTTCGAATTACGGATGTGTATGTTTCCTCCTCCAGAGTCTTATTCTCCATTCTCTACAGTCTACCTACACGTTCCCCGTTTGAGACATACACACATACGAAGATTGTAGCTGGAGCAGTACCGGACATATATAAAATGGACATAAATAAAAACTGTTTTATTAGTGGACGGCTGAAAAGTGGGGCCTTTTTGTATCATGAGTGGTAGGTTTGATTCATTATGAGAAATGAGAAACTTTTTCGAATTAATAAGATATTCTGAATAAATTGTCACGTACATGTAAACCAACAACCACCTTCGTCTTTAGTCACACCAGTGATTAATGGAACATCGTTGTATTGCTTGTTTCTGAGAAGATTGTATGGCGTATCGGGTAGAAAATGATGATCCACAGTAGGCACAAAGATAAACCGAGGTGCCATATTCTTGTCAGCGGGCTGAAAATAAATTAATGTTTTTAATTTTTTTTTTAAATTTCAATTGGCAATTGTATAAGAGTTTAGCATACGTTAAGAATTTCATCTTCGATGAAAAGTTGCTCTGCAGATTTCGTCTTCAAGCAGTTAACCAATTGTTCTGTGTTGTCTGTTTCAGAACATCCTACATTTCGTGCTAGCCGTTTGGCATGATCCAAAGGTTCGTGTTGATATGCCCATGCATTCAATGGTGTCCCGCTCATTGCAATCGCTTTGTTGAACAGCCCTAAGTTGATTTATGGGTAAACATATTAATTAATTAAATTTTCACACTAAATTATCACAGTATTAATGAACGAGTCTCTAAATTTTTATGTTGATTTGCAGTCTACCTTTAGAGAGAGGCGACAGAACGTGATACAAAACACTAGCGCCTCCTGCACTTTCACCAAATATGGTGATTTTTGTTGGATCTCCACCGAATTTGTCGATATTGTTCTTCACCCACTTCAAAGCTTCCACTTGGTCCAACAGCCCATAGTTACCTGGAGACGACGCATCCATCGTGCTAAGAAAACCTGTAAATGATGATGTACGTCTTTACACATATTTAACGAGTGTCAAATGCACTAACAAATTGAAGAGAAGCATACTAGCAATAGTATGTTTTTCAGTATGAATTCCCAATATAATGAATGTCGCTAATTGGTAACTATTGGAAACAAGAAATATACCCCGTGGTTGGTATGGTGACTACGGGGAGTGTAGTGAAGATTGGGTTTATTATTCTTTGTGTACAATTTTTACTTTATCTCATTAGTTTCTGCTTCTGTTGGTATGGTAACAGAGCTACCTGGAGCTATACGTATATTGGTGAACTGACCAACTTCAAAACCAGTCTTATGTGCTTTAGATTTGAGAACGTCTTTTATTCCTGTCGTTGTTGTTTACTCTCAGGCCTCAGGTTGTCATGGTGATCCTAGAGGATAACCATAACAACGTGAGACCTGAGGATAACCATAACAACGTGAGGTTCAAAGCGTTTGTGTGTGTTTGCATACAAAGATGTGGATGTTTATTTACATTGATTAAGGTGAACAACGTTAGTGCTGCATTTTTAAAAGTACGTTCAGGAACTTACCTAAGTTTCCCACTCTGTAAGTCGGTGAGACGAGAATGACATCTTTCTCTTTCTGCATGAAGCGTTTCGATCCATAAAAAGCCCACATTCCTTGTTCTCCTCCTGTGCCTCCTGCAAATCCACCTCCATGAATATGAAAAACTACATGGAGTTTAGTATTATTTCTACGCGAAGGAAGCTAAAAACGAATTATTGAAAAAAAAGTACCAATTAAAATTTGTTTAGATGTTTCAATTGACCATAAACAACTATGCTTACTTTCGGAGTATAAACGTTAAGCCATAGACAGTTATTTTCGTTCCCGACATACTGTTTGGTGACGAACATCAGCTGCGGGCATACTGGTCCATCGTTCACTGTGTTTAGGACACCGGTCCAGGCTTTTTTTGGAACAGGAGCCTGGATCAAAATTAAATATGTTATATTTAATATTGTATTATGACAATAGTATAAGTTACATCTTTGTACACAAAAAAAATGCATTCCAAGATTCAACGTAGAACAAATTTTCACGTTAAACGAGAGTGCTATTTTCCCACGTTTTTTAGTTGCTCCAATTGCTTTATTCTATTTATATAAATTGATTTTTAAACAACCGATATAAACTTATTACAAGATCATAATTTCTTTCACAATTTTCTTCGTTATTTTTCTTAACACAGTTTTATGTTAGTATTAATGCAAAAAAAAAAAAAGAACTCGAATTGTTATCATTGAAATTGTTATCATGTTATACATATTTCAAAGATCTTTTACAACCTTGAATCGGAGATCATCTACTGGTGGCTCAGCATATGGAATTCCTCGGAATGTAAAATATTCATGTCCATACTCATCATATGTTTTTATGCCACGAATCTTTCCATGGTCAAGCTCCACTAACGGCCTGTTTTCTGAATACGTGTAAAAACCTAACGATAACATAAAGAATTCGAAAAACATAGAGGCGTCCATTTCGAAGCGTTGAATCAAATGAACTGAAAATTTTGGAAAATCGAATCATGCTGGGTATTTATTAAGATTAAAAAAAACACAAAAAAAAAACATTTGACGGAAGATACTGCGTCAATGATATCGTAAGTTGTGTTTTTATCTTGAAATTTGAGTCTCGATGGGGACATATCCATTAATTTTTTTATATATATTAGACATAAATAGATACGTAATAGAAATATATACCTAAATGACGAACAAGTGAACTTATTGATAAACATTTCGGTTGATTCTAGTTGAAAACATTTTCAATGTCACACTGTACAAACTAACCCAAATACATAAAAGTATCTAATGCTTAATCTAGCTTCACTTCGCTTAATCTTGGGTCTGAGACCCAGTAAGGTGACTTACAGTGTCATCTCCACCTCATGTTATCGCGCCCTAACCAACGATTCAAAGTGTCATGTGAATAGACCAAGGTTCAAAAAGTACATAAAATTTGTAGATATTTTATCATTTTAAGAATTGAAACCAAAATATTGAACCAAAGTATTGAACCCAAATACAAACTAGCACTACAAAATAAGAAACACAAATTTATACGAGAAAAAAGTAAACTACCAATAACCTCAAAATTAGCATTATTTGTTTCACTAATCCAAAATTTGCGTTTACGCAAGAGCGGAAAATTCCAAAATGAAAAACTATTATTTGTACGGTACAATGTCGTTGTGTTATATTGCGACAAAATTATAAGTACGCCCCATATATTCACTTGTTGTCTTTCAAAGCCTGCAGGAACAAATGTGACGTTTCATGTTTAGGTGGAACATTGTATAATAAATAGGTATACAAGATTTTATTTTATTTCGCAAACAAATAAGGTTTTTTTATTCAAAAATCGAAAATCAAAGTGCGTCAAAATTATAAGTACATTTCGGAATTCTAATATTTCGCATCATTTTACATCTTCACACACAATGGAGTTTGCATATTTTATCAATCCCAATTTTCATACGTTTATAACTCTTGTTTCTCTGCATTTGTCTTCAAGTTTGAGCGACGAGACCATTGTTACATAATGCCAAAAGCTAAAATGATACTTATCAGTTTGAAAGAGGTCAAATTACTGCGCTGAAAGCAGACGAAAGCATTGCAAAAAAACAAACAAACCAAATTACTACGGTTCTATATAGGGTGTAGTGAAACTGCAATCAACAACTTTGTATGAGATCCGAACCAATATGATACAAAAATCCCGTTTTCATTAAATTCAAAATATTAAAAAAATTCTGTTTTCCCGCGATCCCGAGGTAGAAAAAAATGCTTCCCGGGATGGTACCCAAATTTTTCAGGAATTCCGCTAATTTTAATTACCCAATTATTTTAAATTTTAATCATCAGAAATATTCTCACACGAAAAATAGGAATAGTACCAGTTTGTCTGAATTAGAATAAAATTATTTTCTAGACTCTATAAAACGTAAGCAGGTAGTACTTCTGCTGATCTAACATTGTATTTTGCTAGGTTGATAGTTGTCGATATCCGGTTGTTGCATTTTGAGTACCACCGAGCTGGAATAACGTAGACAAATTGCTTTTTTAAAATTAAAAATAAGTTAATGGCAAAATGGTTATTAATTAACAGCATCGCGTTAGGGCTCCGCTAGTAATAAAGTATTAGAGAGTACAATAAAATTATGAGATTGAAAACTTTTGCTGTTTGTGCCAAAGCCAGATGTCGTTTTAACTGCTTGTAATGAACACTTTTATCCTGAATTGAATGTTGTCATTTCCAACGTCATCCGAGTTGAGAATAACGAAATCTTATCTTATACAACTTAAAGCACGTCACCAAAGAAATGGATATTTTGGAAGAAACAGGACACGTACAGATAATTGGGACATTTTAATGCATCAACTGTGTAATGCTATCATTATTTTTAACTACGAGAATGTCACCTTCATGTAGCATTCAGCAATAATTTTCCTATACATTACTGCAATGTAATGTATAGGACTTAATATACATTGAAATTTAACAACGATGTAATAATTTGGATACAGTGTGAGATATTGGTGATACGTGATTGATTAACTCTAAAAATGTATCCATTTTAAGTGTGTCATCCTGTATTTTCGGTAGTATATGCATATTTCGAATTTGGTAGTGTTGTATGCTGTGATGAAAGTGCATTAGCGTTGTATAGAATTAAGAGAAAATGCACTGGAAAAGTTATATGTTGTAAATGAGATTCCTCGTCAGCGTTATTCATCCACGTCTCTGTGATCATAAGTATATCAGGTGTGTAGGTTGAAAGTATAGATCGTGCATTAATGTAAATTATATTTATTTTATCATCTCCGTGCTGTGAACTGGAAGGAACCTGCATTAAAGGTGTGATTTGACGAGGACATGATAATGCTTTTTTGGGCATTATCCACTCAAAAAAGCTATTTTTAGGTAAAAACCCGAACACTGATTCAGCAATGACTTATGCTTAAAGTTAATTTTATCGTCTGTGTTACATACGGATCAAAAATTACACAAAAAATCTTGATATTCATATTTGACCAGGATTTAGCCAAATAGCAGAGAAATCACATAGACATGCTAAAACATGATTTCCAAATCCCAATGGTTGGCTGTATTTACTACTTATAATGAGACGACATTATTCCATTTTTTTAGCACGGAGATGAAGATTACCCATTCACTCGCTTATTTAACCAAACCTTTATTTTATGTTGTCCGAGCTTTTTGAGTGGTCTACTCCCATTTCATTTTTTACTCCTCCGATTGTTATATTTGCGCTACAAGTTTGAATTTGTGGTTTGCTCAAAGCAGATTAGTTTTGCAAATTATATTTATTTTCTATAATCTTTTGCAAGCTGTATGATTCAATATATGACATCCTTTGATAACTTCTTAATGGATACCAAGTTAACTGTGTGGACAATAATTTTCTGTATACTGTAACATCGAAAGTTTTTCTTATTGTACTAACGAGTAAGATAAAAAAATATTTTGACAAAATATTATTTTTCTTCTTAACATTTTAAATTCCGGTACCGATATTGTATACTTTTTTATAAATTTATATAAATACTAAATATTGTGTTTTAATGTGAGAAGAATAGGATAACTCTTTGTTTCGACATTTGATTTCCATGACATATTCTTTTTTAAAGAGATATGCTCTACTTGCTCGAACAGGAGACTTATTGTCTCGTTATGGTTTCCGGTTCTTTAAAATGTCATCTGTGCCAATTGTTCTCAAAACAGCATTCATAAAATATTACTACTAAATATAATAAAAACAAAATGTTTATTTCTCTGAAGTTATAGAAATGTGAGGTAGTTTATCATGTGGGTCAGGGAACGTATACAATTAAAATTTTGGATTTTGAAGTTTGCAAATCACAATTCTTGCTTATCAAACGTGGAATCGCACGAACGTTCATGAATGAAGTTGAACATTTCAGGAATTTCTTTAACCCAGAATCGATACATCTCGTCATCTTTTTCGCTGTAGGTTGTCACCGAACTTTGTTTATCAATGTGGTACCAAAAGAGATTGTTCGGTTCTGTTGGTGGCCATTTCAATTCTACGTCGCCACTGTTTGGATCACTGAAACAAAAGTATGAAACGTGTTTTTATGTTTAAAAAATTATTGAAAATGTATAACTTTATGTACATTTATATAGGGTGTTTGCGATAAATGCACCACTTTTCAATGTTATAATTTCGTGACCATGGTGATATGTAAACCGAACTGCACTCGAACGGTGCATGAAATGTAGGAGTTTTTTTTGCAGATTCTGTCGTTGTAGCTTTTCCGCGATTTTTGATCACTTAAGTTTGCGGCACAACATGTGGCTTCATCTAAATGACGAATAAACAGCACTTTGTGCAATATATTTCGCAAGATGGCGGACCCTTTCAGCATTTCATGTGTTGCTAAGTAATTTTCCCATTGTGCACTATCATTTACACATAGTTACCTCACTATTTTTAAGTCGATCGAACAACCTATTCACAAAAGTAGTACATTTATAGCAAACAACCCTGTAGTTTGTTATACCCATTCAATACAAAATTGAAGAACAATTTTTTCATCTGGTGTTTCATGTCCAATTCTTCATCCACTTGCAATTTCGTTCCAAAAAATGGACTGGTGAAAAACATTGCTAAATCGAAGCCATGACATACCCCTGTAATGTTTCAGGAATATTTTTCAGTGTGTACATTGGTTTTGTTTTAAATTAACTAAATCGCTAAATAAGCTATGTCCTATAACCTATGTCCTTGTTTGCAACTTTTAACTCTTCCATGATACGTTTCACGTTTCCTGCGTAATCGTAAGAATAGAAATAAATTTTGCTTCCTTTATCGGTCATCAATTTTACTGTTTCGAAGTGGTATTTATGGAAATAAGCTTCCGTGATGAGCTGTGTGTGTAAGTTAAAATAATTAATTTGGAGGGTACCTTTTCATATAAAATTGGAAACTGGTCACTTACTTTAGCAAAACTGTTATGAAAATCTTCACTTTTTCGTGATGTTATATATTTTTCCTTTACTCTTTGAATAGCTTCTGACACATTAGTGATTCCATTAAATATAACGCTTATGGCTTCATCTATTTCTTTTTCGTTAAATTCTTCATTTAATTTGGGGTTATT